>MCJB01052840.1:0-21867 GCA_002018475.1 Nicotiana obtusifolia | reverse complement strand
GGAGCTGATGTTAATCGGTCTTTCAGTTCTTGAAAGCTCCGCTCACAACTATCTATCCATTGGAACTTGGTGGCTTTCTGGGTCAGCTTAGTCAATGGTGCGGATATAGAAGAGAATCCTTCTACAAACCGCCTATAATATCTTGCCAATCCCAAGAAGCTACGGACTTCTGATGGTGTAGTGGGCCTTGGCCAATTCTTAACTGCGTCGATCTTTTGAGTATCGACACTAATACCCTCGTGGGATATCACATGGCCCAAGAATGCCACTGAGTTTAGCCAAAACTCGCACTTGGCGAGCTTTGCGTACAACCTGTGGTCCCAAAGAGTCTGCAATGCTATTAGCAAGTGAACCACATGCTCTGCTTCTGAGCGGGAATACACCAAGATATCATCAATGAATACCACTATGAACACATCAAGATAAGGCCTGAATACCGTGTTCATGAGATCTATAAAAGCAGCTGGGGCATTTGTTAGCCCGAACGACATTACTAGAAATTCAAAATGCCCATATCTAGTTCGGAAAGCTGTTTTCGGAATGTCTTTCTCCTTGACCCTTAACTAAAAATATCCAGAACGCAGGTCAATTTTAGAGAAATATTTGGCTCCCTGGAGCTGGTCGAACAGGTCATCAATCCTGGGAAGTGGATATTTGTTCTGTATGGTGACCTTATTCAACTGACGATAATCAATACACATGCGTAATGATCCGTCTTTTTTCTGTACAAATAAGACTGGCGCACCCCAAGGTGAAGTGCTAGGCCTAATGAAGCCTTTATCCAGCAAGTCCTTCAACTGTGCTTTCAACTCTCTCAATTCTGCTGGGGCCATTCTATATGGAGGAATAGAGATTGGATGAGTATCAGGCAACACATCGATGCCAAACTCGATTTCCCTTTCAGGAGGAAGACCTGGAAGTTCATCTGGAAAGACATCGGAAAATTCATTGACCACCGGAATAGTCTGTAACATGGGCGACTCCGCCTCCGCGTCCATAACGCGAACAAGGTGATAGATACAACCTTTAGAGATCATCTTGCTTGCCTTGAGG
This sequence comes from Nicotiana obtusifolia, assembly GCA_002018475.1. Taxonomy (NCBI): domain Eukaryota; kingdom Viridiplantae; phylum Streptophyta; class Magnoliopsida; order Solanales; family Solanaceae; genus Nicotiana; species Nicotiana obtusifolia. Next base: position 20,814 of record MCJB01052840.1, on the reverse strand, counting down.
CAGGAGATAAACCTACCTTTTAGCGTAGCAACGTTCCCCTTCCATTCAAGGACATGTTCATTAGGAAATTGAAATTTAACCACCTTGGTATGACAATCGACACTGGCATAACACGATGCTAACCAGTCCATTCCCATTATCACATCAAAATCAAGCATTTCTAACTCGATTAGATCTGTCGAGGTTTGACTTTTGCAAATCGTCACAGTGCAACCCTTATACACCTTCCTGGCATTTACAGAATCCCCGATAGGAGTGGACACCACAAAGGGCTTGTTTAATAATTCGGGTACAACATCGAATTTATCGGCCACAAGGGGTGTAACATAAGATAGCATGGACCCGGGATCAATCAATGCATACACATCATGAGAAAGCACTGATAGTATACCTGTAACAACATCTGGGGATGACTCAAGGTCTTGTCGGCCCGCTAGAGCATATATGCGGTTTTGAACACAGCTTGGGCCTGGCATTGCGCCGCTGCCCCTGCCACGAACTGCTGGCTGTTGTGACCCCGTACTGGAGGTCGAATAGATAACGAAGAACCATCTATGGACCCAGTCTGGTGAGCCATGCCACCATCCCTCCTGTGAGGACAGTCCCGCATCATGTGACCGGGCTGCCCACAGTAATAACATCCATCTGAACCCCGACGGCAATGTCCAAAGTGGGTCCTGCCGCACTGCTCACAGCGAGGCATAGAGGATCTCATCTGACTGGTAGCCCTGTGATATGGCGAGCCTGATGCTCGCGGGTTCCAAAACTGTCGAGGGGCACTAGATGCAGGTGGTGCCGAACTCCTCGAAAATAATGAGGTCTTACACCAACCCTAGAATCACCAGAGTACCTTGCCACTCTTGACCTCTTATGCTGGTCCCTTTCCTGCTCTCTATCTATCCTTTGCTGGCACTTACGTTCCTCTAACGTCTGGGCATAAGCCTGGATACGAGAAATATCCATGCCCTCTATCAAGGATGCCGTAGTGCACTCGTTTATCAAGTGGGGCCCCAACCCGTTCACGTACAGATGGACCCTATCGCATGTGGGGAGCATACCTTGCCAAGGAGTCAAACTGCATACTGTACTCTCGTATGCTCATATGACCTTGTTTGAGGTTCAAGAATCTGTCAGCTCTAGCCCGTCGTACCTCAACTGGTAGGTAATGACGAAGAAATGCTTCAGAAAATTCATTCCACACAGGTGGGGGAGCATTTGGACCCCTGGATCTCTCCCAACTATCATACCAGGAGACTGCTAAATCTCGTAGCCGATAAGAAGCCAACTCCACTGCCTCTGTATCACTAGCATGCATAACCCGTAGTGTGCGGTGTATGTGATCAATAAAAGCTTGTGGGTCCTCTTTGGGATCTGACCCAGTAAACACTGGAGGATCTAGGTTAATAAATACACGAACTCTGGTACTACCCGGTTTATCAGCATCACCGGTATTCTGCCTCTGTGTCTGAGAGGCTACCAAATTAGTCAACAATTGGACGGCAGTTCGCAAGTCCGGGTCTGTAGCATTGGAAGACGGGACTGGGGAAGCTGGGCGGTTTCTGATATTTTCTGGGGGAGGAGGAGTAGATTAAGTCTGGGAAGGCGTTTCACTATGGCCTTCCATCATGTGGGGCACCTGACTGGTCCCCTCTCCGGCATTCATATCAAGCTGTCTACTATTGGTTTGCTTCCCAGCCGAAGCATCGCTGTAGGGAAACAAGGCAAGCATTAGAGATGAACACTTACGACTTAGCTCTAAGCACGATCTAGATTCAGAAGGAAGGTAACATTCCTAAATGTCAGGTAGCCTCCTGATTATAAAATGTGGCGCGCAACACACCTATAATCAAGACCCTAATAGACACGGTTCATAGACAATTCCTAGGACACGACCTTGCTCTGATACCACTTCTTGTCACGCCCCGCCCGACGGGCCCGCGACACGGGCACCGGACCCTGCTTGCAGAGTACCGGTGAACCCTTCGTTGCCGTTAACTCATTTACTTTCTTTTACTAATTATTTCAAACAAAAAGATCATTAAATTGAACCGCCACCAGAGACACACTCCGTGCACGTACATATACATATACAAATCCGGGGAAGCGTATTATCATGTTTTAGACATAAGGTTTACAAACATACATACCCAACATTTGTCCACATACGACTGACATTATCTAATGAGCCTCTATGAGAATAAACACAAAACATCCTATGTCGGAACAGGGCCCCGACAATGCCCAAAATGTCTCTAATATAAGCATACCAAAATGTAGCAAGTCCGAAGGATGAATCTTGCTAGTATCTGCTGGACTGGTAGTCTACTGTGGTGGGGGAGTTCCGTCAATCAATCTATTAGGACCTGCAGCACGATATGCAGCGTCCACAAAATAAAGGACGTCAGTACAAAAAATGTACTGAGTATGTAAGACAGGAATACAACATGAAAGCAGTAATATAAGCATTAGGACAGAAACAGACAACTCATAGCGACAGAATGGCCTCTGAGGGCAGCTAACCATAACATTATTATTATAGGACCCATTTCCATCATTACAGAGATATATTTTCACCCTTACAAGGTTTGCCAGTTTCATATACATTCACATTACCGGATGCATTACGTAATCATTACCTTAAACCACTACCTGCGCCACTGTGGGCTTGTCATTTTCATATTCATTTAATGTTACCGTAACCAATTGCATGAACTTTACCACGTACAATCACATATAATCACATACGCCTCCATGGGCTCATCATCATCGTACGCCTCTGTGGGCTCATCATCATCTGCCTCTGTGGGCTCATTATCATATGCCTCTGTGGGCTCATACCCGGCCTTTGTTATGTGCGGTCACAACATACCCGGCCTTTATTAGGCGCGGTCACAACATACCCGGCCTTTATTAGGCACGGTCACAACATACCCGGCCTTTATTAGGCGCGGTCATACGAATTCAATCATACACACATATACATATACACGTAATACATTGCAAGCTTACTTAGGTCTTGTGTTCTTGACTTGTTATATTTATTTCCCTTTCTTCCTCATGAAATTAAGAATACCCTTTTCAACAATAAGACTATGGGATTCAAGGACTTCCATCAACATTATTACCACGAAGCAAGAATAATCAATGAAGAACAACATACACAATACTAGCTTCTAAGAATAGAATATTCTTTGGGGCTCATTCAGGCATTATATCCGATAGGAATCGTGCAAAAGAAGGAACGGTATATTCTTACATACCTGGAACTTATTGCGTCGGTTCTCAAGCTACGAAAATTGCCACAATTCTTTAATCTACAATTAACGAACAGCTCAACGGTTACTCACTACACATGATGGCTATCATAACCAAATTCCCAAATTTCATGTGGTGACTCTTTACACCTTTATCCCCTTACTTCGTTAAATGTGTTTACAGCACATGCAACCTATTTACAATCCTCAATAATCATGACCCATTTCGTTTAACCCCACCCATTTTGATTTCATGGCTTCTAGTCATACTATCATAAGTTCTTAGAGGCATGCAACCACCTATCATGGATGTTTAGGGGAAAACCACATGAAAGGGAGTAGTAACTTACCTTGCATGTGAATTATTCAACCTTCTTCTTCTATTCCTCAATTTCTAGATCTTTGCCTTCAATGTGGGTTTGTAAGGAAGGGAAAATTCAGCTAGGGTTTCCCTTAGTTCTTCAATTCCTTACTTCCCTTCTTCAATTTAGGATTTGGAAGAGAGGGATTTGGTTGTTCAGATGTGAGAGCTTTGAGAGGGGTTGTTTGAGGGCTTTCTACTATGCTTAGACTTAGAAAAATGAAGAAGGGACGGGTTTGGGTCCCTTTTTATAGGCCTAGGAGTAAGTGGCACACGTACCTGAAAAATGTCAGGTCTGCGATCGCATACCCACCTCAAACAAAGTATGCGGTTCGCATTTCGGTCGCAGATCTCACCTCAAAAATCTGTTGCACTATGCGACGCAGAAGGGCCAGAATGCGGTTCGCATTTTCAACAATGCGATCGCATTCTGGTCGCATTTCTGACCTTGATTTCATCCCGAGTTTCTGTCTCATTATGTGATGGAGGGTGTCAGGTTTGCGGTTCGCATACGTGTTCTGCGGTTCGCATATGCGTCGCATATTGGGCAGGGTTTCAGCCCAGGTTCTCTGCTCCATTCTGCGACGGATCATGTCGCATTTGCGGTCCGCATACTGACCGCATTCTCGACACCACTTCAGCCCAGCACTCTGTTCCATTCTGCGATGGAACATGTCACTTCTGCGGTCCGCATTTGTGTTATGCGGTCCGCATTTTGACCGCATTTTGACATTTTTGTTCTTTTTCTTAACTTTAAACTACTTTCCGGGTTCTTGATTCCTTTTATGTAAACTACCCTTTGGCATAATTAAATGTACGTATTTTACGAGTTGTAACAGAAAGAGCCCCAAAAGAATACTCTATTCATAGAAGCTAAGTGTCCTTGTATTGTTTCCCCTCTTACGGAAGTTTTTATATGTTGTTATCTATTTGACATTATGTTACCTTGAAAGTATGATTGATATAGGAGTAAGCATTATGTCACCATGAGAAAGGTAATCCATAGATGGTACGAGCATTACTACTAATGAAGAAATGATTAAATAAGTCCAGCATGCAATAGTTGTTTTATATACCGGGCTGTTCCGTAAGTCGGCCGGGCAGGCACCTAGTGTGCGACTATATATAGAAGTATATGTTTTACTACACCGGGCCGAGCTAAAGCCGGACGGGCAGTTATACACCGAGCCGTTCTATACGTCGGCCGGGTAGGCACCCATTATGCAATTATACAAACACCAGGCCGAACTAGATTCGGAAGGGCAGTCACCACTGATCAGTTGGGAAGATAATGATGAAGCCCACAGAGGCATGTATATGATAATGTATAGATATGATGATTTTTAAAAGAGAAATATGTATATGCATATGCACATCAGCATGTTATGATCAGTTGCCCTCAGAGGCATTGAGATGGTACATGTTATATGTTTCTTATCCTGACTCATATGATTGCTCTTATATTATGTTTCCTGTCTTACATACTCGGTACATTATTCGTACTGACGTCCATTTTTTTTGTGGACGCTGCATGTCGTGCTGCAGGTCCAGGCAGACATATAGACGAGGCTTCCCCGCCGCAGTAGGCCATCCAGTTCAGCTGATATTGGCAAGATTCATTTTTTCGGACTTGTCGGAGTCTTGGTATGTATTTTTTATTGGCATCATGGGCATGTCGGGGCCCTGTTCCGACGTAGGTTGTATTCGTATGTTTCCATAGAGGCTCGATAGACAAAATTCAGTATATGTATAGACCAGTGTTGGGCTATGTGCAGTTAAATCGCCTTGTCGCAAACGTATGTACCATTGGTTTTGTATTGTAGCCTAGTTGGCCACGTCATGTATAAATATATGCCTATGATATAGTACGGTATCACGGAAGGTTATTGATACTATTATTGTTGTTGTTATATTATCTCTCGCAATCCATGCGAGTACGATACACTTTATAAGTAATAAGGGAAGTCAGGTGAAGGGTTCGCCGGCACTCTACAAGCACAATCCGGTGCCCGTGTCGCGGCCCCCGCCTCCGGTCGGGGCGTGACAACAGATACCCCTCTTGCACCAACACAGCAAATACATCAGAAATTCCAGAAGCACCAATGTTACTTGCACAGCCTCAATAGTCAAAATAACCACAAGAAACAACAACACTGGAAGGAAAGACAGAAGCAATACAAGTAAGTCACAGGGTAAAAAGAAGCGGCCAGCAGCTGATGCTACAAGCAGGATTACCAACAACAGTAACCAAAGAAGGCTCAATAGCAGACTCAACATCTTTCTCTGGACTGCCACACTCCATGTCCAACTTGCAGATAGTAACACCACCAGCAGGAACTTGAACTGTACTTCAGTCAGCGAATCACAACAGGACACTCACACAACACAGCAACAATTCCAGAATCTGGAAACACCAGCAATCCCAAAGAACAGCCTCACCAAGCAACACCAAATCACAAATGGAAGGATATCTTCAACTTGGCTTTCCCTGCATCAGAAGACAAAGCAAAATTGAAGATAACTCGCACTCTTTTGTAACTTTTTTGCAGAACTATGATAGAATTGACTTCAAAAATTTTTTTTTTGAAGGGCAAAGTAGTTCACTAGTAAAAGCATTTATGGAATTCTTTTGAGATGTGTCACAAATAGACATCAAATAGAACACTCAAAAGCTAAAAGGTAAAACTGACATCAAAACATTGAAAGTAAGGGATGCCACAAAATTTAACAAAAACTTCAAGAAGTGTGACCCTCCTCGGCAGCACCTTCAAAAGTTTCACCAGCCACGAGATCTGGTACTTCATCATCATCGTCTTCTTGTGCTGCGGCCGCACCTGCAGCCTCACCTGTACCTGCAGTAGCACCCTGCTTCTGGAACTGCTCAGCCAACTTCTTCAAATTCTCCAAATTATCAGGACCCAATTGGCGAATAATTTGAGGAAGGATATCCTGCAATTTCTTTGTCTGAGGGGAACCACTAACGACCCATGTGTTTGCAGCAATAGATGCTTGAACTTTGGGGTTAATGAATTGGATAACAACATCCTCCTTGAAAATGTTGACTTCTTCAATAGCAGGAATGGCATTAACACCTATTCTTTTCAAGGTGCTCTGTAGTCTTTTGTCATTGGTTGTAGTCGTCTTGTGAACGGCCTTCTTCTTTCTTCTCATGGTACCCTTTCCACCGGTTCTGACCGAACCGGCCATCTTACGCAGCTTTTCTACATTCATCTTGAAGAGTGAGCTAAAACCCTAGCCGCAGTGGAAGGGAGAAGCAAAGGGCTATAAAATGAAAGACATATGGAGGGTTTGCTTGAATTGACTTCAAATGGGGACAAACATATGTACTTTTTTATAAAGCTGACTGTCACGACCCAAGCCGGAGGGCCGCGACTGGCACCCGAACCCTAGTCGCCGAGTGCCGGCGTACCTTTCATCTTACTTTCCTTATTATCTTATAAGGCCGACGGGGCTAGCATAAATGGAAAACAATAATCATAATCCATTCAAACTTCCAGATAATGACATATTCATACATATCAGCAGAAATACCATACAATGACATGAACATTCTATAGCCGACACGGCCGTCATACAAAAACTATACAACAAAAAGATACATTTGCCGACAAAGGCAATTCCAACTGTACGTAAGTCAACCCACTGTCTATTGTCTATGAGCCTTTACAAGAAGACAGAAAATGCAACCTGTGTTGGAACAGGGCCCCGACATACCCATAATGCCTATAACAAAATGCATACCAAGACTACGGCAGTCCGAAGGATGGATCTCGCCAATATCCGCTGAACTGGACAGCCTACTATGGTGGGGGAGCGTCGTCTATCTGTCTGTCCGGACCTGCAGCACGACATGCAGCATTCACAAATAAAAGGACGTCAGTACGAATAATTGTACTGAGTATGTAAGACAGGAAACATAATATAGGAATAGTAATATGCATCAGGATAAGAAACACACAACCTGTATGGTCTGGATGCCTCTGAGGGCGACGAATCATGACATGCTTGATGTGCACATGCATATACAAACATATCCTTTTTAAATTCATCATATACATACGCCTCTATGGGCCTTATCATCATCATACCCAACTGATCGGTGGTTGCACACTAAGTGCCGTACCCGGCCGATTATAGCACGGCTCAGTAGAATAAAACATATACATACGTATAGTTGCACAATAGGTGCCATACCCGGCCGACTATAGCGCGGTTCGGTAGAATAAAATAGATAATGCATGCTGGACTCATATGAATCATACTTTCATGGGGACGTAAGGTCAAAGAAATAACAACACATCAATCCTCCCATAAAAGGGGAAACAATATAAGCACTCCTAGCTTCTAAGAATAGAGTATCTTTGGGGATCGTTCATTGCATTGTATTCAATTAGAGTCGTGCAAAAGAAAGAAAGGGACGGTCTCACGTACCTGGTATTTTCTGCGCCAATTTCAAGCTGCGCACAGTCACAATTTCCTTAGTCTACAATGAAAGAAACGATTTTATCGTTATCCTCTAAACGTTATAGTTACAATCAACCACAGCCCTAAATTTATATGGTGTTTCTCCACACCCTTCTTCTTCTAAACTACACAATAATAGTAGTAAGACATGCAGCTCAACAACAACCCAAAACAACCATAGCCCAGTCCATTACCACTAGTTAACTTGAACTCATGGCTTCTAATCACCATTCCATGAGTTCTTACATGCATAGAACGAAATACCATGAATTCCCAGGAGAAAGGGTTTATAAAGATAGCAGTAACTTACCTTGTATGTTGGATAACTCAGCCCTCTTCCTTGGTTCTTCAACCTCTAGGCCTTTGTCACGACCCAACCCGGAGGGCCGCGACGGGCACCCGGACACTACTCGCCGAGTGCCGGCATACCTGCTATCTTACTTTCTTTGTTATCTATAAGGCCGAATGAATGCACGTATGAATAACAATATTAATCATAATTAGTTCAGACCTTCTGCTAACAACACATTTCGTACATATCAACAGGAATATCGTACCATGACGTGAACATACATAGATATATAATATACCATGGCCGACACGGCCGTCATGCAAAACTATACAACAAAAGATACATTTGCCGACAAGGCAATCCAACTGTTCATAAGTCAACCCAGTGTCTATTGTCTATGAGCCTCTACTGAAACATATGTAATGCAATCTGAGTCGGAACAGGGCCCCGACATGCCCATAATGCCTATTACCAAAATGCATACCAAGACTGTGGCAAGTCCGAAGGATGGATCTCGCCAATATCCGCTGAACCGAGCAGCCTACTGTGGTGGAGGAGCTTCGTCTATCTGTCTATCGGGACCTGCAGCACGACATGCAGCGTCCACAAATAAAGGACGTCAGTACAGATAATGTACTGAGTATGTAAAATAGGAAGCATAATATAAGAACAATAATAAGCATCAAGATAAGAAACGTACAACTTGTACTATGTGAATGCCTCTGAGGGAGACCAACTATATCATGCCTGACGTGCATATGCATATATATATATATATATATATATATATATATCCTTTTACCAACATCATATCATCATCATATACACACGCCTCTGTGGGCCTCATCATCATCATACCCAACTGTACAGTGGTTGCACAATAAATGCCATCGCCCGGCCGACCATAACGTGGCTCGATGTCTATATAGTTGCTCAATAGGTGCCATCGCCCTGCCGCCTATAGCGCGGCTCGGTGTAGTAAAAGGACTCATATGAATCATATTTTCATGGAGACGTAAGGTCGAAGAGCTAACAACACATCAATCCTCCATAAGAAGGGAAATAATAAAAGCACTCCGAGCTTCTAAGAATAGAGTATCTTTGAGGGCTCGTACGTTCATTGCATTTGTATAATTAGAGTCGTGCAAAGAAAGAATGGTATAGTCTTACATACCTAGTATATACTGCACCGATATCAAGCTACGCAACTGTTACAATTCCTTATACCTTAATCTACAAATATAGAACAATTCAATTGTTATTCTCTAAGCGTTATAGTCATTATTGACCACAATCCCTAAATTCCTATGTTGTTTCTCCACCCTCTTCTTCTTCTAAAACTTCACAAACATAGTAATAACACATGCAGCTCAACAACAACCCAAAACAACCATAACCCATTCCATTAGCAGTAATTAGCTTGAACCCATGGCTCCCAGTTATCATCTCATGAGTTCTTGCATGCATAGAGTGAATTATCAAGAATTCCCAGAAAAGAATGTATAAGGAAAGCAATAACTCACCTTGCATGTTTGGTAACTCAGCCCTTCTTCCTTGGTTCTTCAATTTCTAGGTCTCATTCCCAATTAGGGCTTGAAAGAGGGAGAATCAGTTGGGCTTTTTGTCACGCCCCGCCCGGCGGGCCCGTGACACAGGCACCGGACCCTGCTTGCAGAGTACCGGCGAACCCTCTATCACCGTTAACTTATTTACTTTCTTTTACTTACTATTTCAGACAAAAAGATCACTAAACTGAACCGTCACCGGAGACGCACTCCGTGCACATACATATACATATACAAATCCGTGGAAGCGTATTAACATACTTTAAACATAAGGTTTACAAACATACATACCCAATATTTGTCCCTATACTACTGACATTGTCAATGTCTAATGAGCCTCTATGAGAATAAACACAAAACATCCTATGTTGGAACAGGGCCCCGACACGCCCAAAATAGCTACACAAAATGCATACCCAATTATAGCAAGTCCGAAAGATGAATCTTGCTATGCCTGCTGAACTGGTGACCTACTGCGGTGGGGGAGCTCCGTCTGCCAGTCTATTAGGACCTGCAGCACGATATGCAGCGTCCACAAAATAAAGGACGTCAGTACGGAAAATGTACTGAGTATGTAAGACGGAAACACAATATAAGAGCAGTAATATAGACATCAGAATAGAAACAAACAACTCATAACGACGGAATTGCCTCTGAGGGCAGCTAACCACAACATTATCATTATAACACCCATTTCCACCATTACAGAGATATATTTTCTCCCTTACAAGGCTTACCAGTTTCATATACATTTGTTGTTACTGGTCACGTTACTTAATCATTACTTAAGACCCAATACCTGTGCCGCTGCGGGCTTGCCATTTTCATATTCATTAATTGTTACCATAACCGTTTACATAACCGTTACCTCATACAATCACACACATGCCTCTATGGGGCTCATAATCATACCCCGCCATTTCTAGGCTCGGTCACAACTACCTGGCCATTATTAGGCTCGGTCATCATAACATATGCCTCTGTGGGCTCGTACCCGGCCATGCTAGGCTCGGTCACAACTACCCGGCCATTATTAGGCTCGGTCATTCATAACATATCAATCAAGCACACACACAGATTCATTCGTATCATACATTTCAATCTTATTTACAGACTTGTGATCATGACTTGTTACATTCATTACCCTTCTTGCTCATATAATTAAGAATATATTTTTGTCGACATAATTATAGGACTCAAAGACTTCCATCAACATTATTACTACGAAACAAGGATAATCTTTTCATGAAGGGGAGAACAACATACGCAATACTAGCTTCTAAGAGTAGAGTATTCTTTGGGGCTCATTTGTGGTATTGTATTCAATAGGAATCGTGCAAAAGAAAGAACGGTATAGCCTTACATACCTAGTGCTTATTGCGTCGGCTCTCGGCTACGCAATTTGCCACAATTCTTCAATCTGCATTTAAAGAATAGCTTAACGGTTACTTACTACGCTTGATAGCTATTATTAACCAAAATTCCCCAAATTTCATGTAGTGATTCTTTATACTCTTCTTCCCCTAAACTTCGTTAAGGGTATGTACAGCACATGCAACCTATTTATAACCCACAACACTCAAGGCCCATTTGTTTAACTTTACATACTTGACTCTGCAGCTCCTATTCATACTCTTTTAAGTTCTCACAAGCATGCAACCCATCCATCATGCACGTTTAAGGGAAAACCACATGAAAGGGAGTAGTAACTTACCTTGCATGTGAATTATTTGACCTTCTTCTTCTATTCCTCAATTTCTAGGTCTTTTCCTTCAATGTAGGTTTGTAGAAGGAGCAGGGACTCAGCTATTGTCCCTCTATGTTCTTCAATTCTTTTGTTTACATCCGTCAACCTTCAACCGAGGGTTTGGAAGAGGGGAATTTGGTGGCTTTGATGCTAGGGCTTGAGAGAAGTATTTGGGGCTTTTTTACTCTTGCTGGGAATCAGAAAAAATGAGGAAGGGACGGGTTTGGGGTCCCTTTTATAGGTCTAGGTGTAAGAAATTCTCTGACCTGAAAAGGTCAGAAATGCGATCGCATACCCGTCGCAGACAGGGTATAAGGTTCGCATTTCGGTCGCAGATCTCACCTCAAAATCTGTCGCATTTTGCGACGCAAAAGGGCCAGAAACATGGTTCGCATTTCCAAAATGCGATCGCATTTCTGGTTGCATTTTGGACATTGGTTTGGCCTAGCGTTCTGCCTCACTTTGCGATGGGGGTGTCGATTCTGCGGTTCGCATTTACCAAATGCGATCGCATTTTAGGTCGCATTTTTGACAAACTCTCAGCCCAGGGTTCTGTTCCATTCTGCGATGGAACCTGTCAATTCTGCGGTCGCATATGTGTTATGCGGTCCGCATTTTGACCGATTTTGCTACTTTTGTTTCTTTCGAAATTTAAAACCATTTCTCGGGTTCTTGGTTCTTTTTACGTAACTACCCCTTTAGCATAATTAAATGAATGTAAATCGGAAGCTCATAATTACCTTTCATTTAATGCTGATGTAATGGCGGGACTGGGGAACATACGTTCATTTAATTATGCTAAAGGGGTAGTTACGTAAAAAGAACCAAGAACCCGGGAAATGGATTTAAATTTCGAAGGAAACAAAAGTAGCGAAATGCGGTCAAAATGTGGACCGCATAACACATATGCGACCGCAGAATTGACAGGTTCCATCGCAGAATGGAACAGAACCCTGGGCTGAGAGTTTGTCAAAAATGTGACCTAAAATGCGATCGCATTTGGTAAATGCGAACCGCAGAATCGACACCCCCATCGCAGAGTGAGGCAGAACACTAGGCCAAACCAATGTCCAAAATGCGATCAGAAATGCGATCGTATTTTGGAAATGCGAACCGCATTTCTGGCCCTTCTGCGTCGCAAAATGTGACAGAGTTTGAGGTGAGATCTACGACCGAAATGTGAACCGCATACCCTGTCTACGACGGGTATGCGATCACATTTCTGACCTTTTCAGGTCCGAGAAGTTCTTACACCTAGACCTATAAAAGGGACCCCAAACCCGTCCCTTCCTCATTTTTTCTGATTCCCAGCAAGAGTAAAAAAGCCCCAAATACTTCTCTCAAGCCCTAACATCAAAGCCACCAAATTCCCCTCTTCCAAACCCTCGGTTGAAGGTTGACGGAAGTAAACAAAGGAATTGAAGAACATAGAGGGACAATAGCTGAGTCCCTGCTCCTTCTACAAACCCACATTGAAGGCAAAGACCTAGAAATTGAGGAATAGAAGAAGAAGGTCGAATAATTCACATGCAAGGTAAGTTTTTTTTTTGATGAAATAGTGAATTATTTATAGATTAGCAAAATTTACAAGGAGGGGGACATGAACCTTACCTCGCCAAAAAAGTACATGTATCTAGTCATCCTAAAGTGTTGACTATAGATACCTTGGTAGATGTGAGTGGTTAGTCCTTTACAATAAGGAACTTCTGCTTGTTCTAAATCTTCTATATATAAAAGTACATATGATTGTTTCCCGTTGGTGCTGAGTCTATTACATTTGAATTGTCTCGAGTGCACAAGGGGTAGAAATCTTCTTTTGAACTTGATGCTGTGTTGTGTGGGTACTTTGTTGGTTCCCTATTTTATTGTTTGTGCCAAGTTCTGCTGAGTGTTTTGTTGATGCTGAATGATTATGTTTTGCTGATGCTGATTGACCATGTTGGAGATGAAGTTATCGTAACTGGAGGTTGCTGGTGCTTCTGTTGTGAAGTCAGTGCTGCTGCTATGTTGCTTGCTTGTTGCTGGTTGGGCTTCAATATATGTAATGCTATGTGTCTGGCCTGCTGATTGTGTATGTGCCTTGTTTGTTCTGTGCTATGAGGTTGGAATTGCTCTGTTCCTCATGGGTGTTGGAACTGTTCTGGTCCTTAGGTGGCTGCTTAGTTTGAACTGTCTGGGCTGGGATTGTGGGGTGTGGTGCTTTTAAAGGCAGAAGGTGATTGATGCAATTGTATTAGAATGAGCACCGGGGGTGCTAATACCACACGATACAATTGCGCCAATGACCTCCTCCTATAAAAAGCATTCCCTACTGTGATGACTGTTATATTATTGATAAAGCCTCTCTTTTGGTTGTGATTTTTGCTTGTTTGGCTGTTTCTGCTGCTGCTTTTGTGAGGTTGATGAGTTGTTTCATTGCCTTGGTGATGCTGTTGGTATTGGTAGGTGATGCTGGTTGATTGTTGAGCTGTAGTATGTTCTGCAATGTTGTTTCTGATGTTGTATTCTTTGCTGTGCTTCCTGCTTTTGTGACTCTTGTTCTGCCTGTGTTTTGTCTGGTTTCTGTCTGTTGATCCTGATTTCCTTTCACTGAAGTTAATGAGTGCATCTGCTCTGCTTGTGCTGTTGCTTCTGGTTGTCAATGTGTGTCTGCTCTGCTTGCATTCATTTCCCTGCTTGATGTTTCTTTTGTTGGCTTCCTTGCAGTGATTTGGCTCTGTGTTCATTGCTTCCTGATAATTGTTTTTTCTTCGACTCCCATTGTGTGTGTTCCCTGTTGAGGTCTTTGTTCCTGGTGTGATGTGCCTTGATACTAATGTTCCCTGTGTTTCCTATGTCTGCTGCTCTTGAGGGGCATTGTTTGATGAAGTTGCTGGTTGCCTGTGTCTGCTGCTCTGATGTTCCTGTGTCTGCTGTGTGTGTTTCCTGTGTCTGCTGCTCTGATGTTCCTGGCTTTCCTTCCTTTGCTGGTGCAGTGTGAGGGTTGTTTCTATATGAGTGTGCTGCTTTGTGTTCCAGTTTGATGGTGCTGTGCTCTATTGTGAACTCCAATCTTCCACTGTCTGGTTTTGTTGCTGATTGTTGCTGTGGACATTTATGTTTTTGGTCTGGTTCATCTCCTTGAGTCCCAAATTTGTATTATGATCTGATTTCCTTTCCTGCAGTGATGTTGATGCTGCCTGTGTTGGATTGTTATGGTCTGTGTTATGCCTCAATATGTTGTGCCATGTCAAGATGTTATAAAGCTGCTGCATTGCTCTCGAATGTCCTTGCCAGTGTGCCAATGTGCCTATTTGTTGTTGCCTCCATATGGTGTACCATGTCATGATATTATACCATTGCTGCATTTCTCTCAACTGCTTCAGGTTTACTGGCTGATCATCGACCTGCATTGACAAAGAAAAGTAGTCAGTAGTGTGATAGAAGAATGGTGTGAGAGCATAGTGATGGATCTGGTTGTTCTTCTCTACTACTCTGTCTCTTTCCTTCCTTTCCTCCCTACTGCTGATCATTTTGATATTTTAACTCGTAGGTAGGGGCGTTGTGATTTTTCATCATTTAGGATACTCTTTGCTATCCTGTTCAGTTGATTGAAATGCAGATATTCAAAGGTTCCTTCCTCCAGTGCTAGGTTTGCCAAATGGTCAGCCAGTTTGTTTCCTTCCCTGAAAGTGTGTGAAGTCATCAGTGTGAGTTGCTGTTTCATTTGATGAATTTCTTCTATCTGATCACTTATGCACCATGGGATTTTCCAATTGCCATTGATGATGTTGTTCAGTAACATTTTTTTTTTGGGTGAAATTATTGTTTATTGATAGCTTAGGGAAAATTTACAAAGGAGGGGGACATAAACCTTACCTCGCCAAAAAAGTACATGTATCTAGTCGAGTTAAACCGTTGACTAGGTAGTGAGTCCTATACAAGAAGGATGTAATAAAAGTTCAAGGTCCTTTGTACAAAAAAACATGTTCCGTGGTTATGTTGTTTCCTTTTTCTTTTGTCTGCGAGCTTGAGTCCTTTCTTCCTTTGTTCTGGATATACATTGAGCTAAGCTTGTGGGGGATGATGTTTTTATAGGTAGAAGGTGATTGGAGCAATTGTAATAGAATGAGCACCGATGGTGCTAATACCACACAAAACAATTGCGCCGATGACCCTCCCCTATAAGAAACATATCCTGCTGATAAGAGTGAAAGTTCCAGTTGATGAATCTGCGTGCTATTGTGATGTCTCTGTGTGAAGATTTCTATAGCTGGTTTCTTTTTCTGCAGCTGTTCAAATTCTTCAAATGTTCTGTTTCTTCTTTCTCTGTATCTCAAGTCTTCATTTGTCTGAGTGCTGGTGTGTTGTTGCTGATTTCTCCTTTTCTTTTTAGGCTGCCGAATGATGTTCAATTCTGCTGGAGTTTGTTGCCTGTTGCTCCCAGGAGAGTGGGCTTTGGTTATAAGGGAGTTTGAGCATTCCTGTATGCTCCAGTGAGACTTCATAATGCCTAATTGTTCTGTTGAGCCTTGATGATTGCATTTTGTAGCTGCTGCAACTGTTTTTATCTGCGATGTTCTGTTTAAAACATTTGCGAGCTGCAACTTCTTGGCATTTCCTCCTGTTGCTGCTTTTCCCAACTGCAAAGACAGAAGTAGAGAGATCAGTGATGTTATGTAAGTTGTGTGCAATAACCTGTTTGAAGCATTTGCAAGCGGCAAATTCTTGGTGTTTTCCCCTGCTGCTGTTTTTCCAGTTGCATAACACTGTAGTTTCTTTCCAGTTGGTTCATCTCGAATGCACTTTATATTTTCCAGTTGCTCTGTTCTGTTTGAGACATTTGCGAGCTGTAATTTGTTGGCATTTCCTCCTCCCAACTGTATTTCCTTTCCAGTTTGTTCATCCTTTGCTTTAGTTTGCAGTCTGATATTTCTTTGGAGAGAGTTTGTGGTCGATTGTGTGCTCCAGTAGTAACTCCATGCGTCCAGTTGGTTTATTGAGCATTGATAGTGATATCTCTCTGTTACTGTTGTTTCAAACTGAGGATTCAGCTGTTCTATTGTAAATTGTTGTTTGCTCTCTGAATGTTTTGCTTTGTTGTTTGCTGGGGTTGGAGTTGTTGTGGTCCAAAGTAAAGTGTCCAGATGTTCTGTTATCTTTTGTTGGCTGTTTAAAACTTTTGCGAGCTGCAACTTCGTGGTATTTCTCCCTGTTATTGCTTTTCCCAGTTGTATAAACAAGAGATCTTTAAGGATTTGTTGGCTGCTTAGATCATTGGTGAAGTGAGGAGTGTTGGCTGGTTTTCCTACTGTTGCTAGTTTAACCTGCAAAGACAAAGATAAAGAAGTCAGTGATATGGTATAAAATGTGTGGAACAGCAGTGAGCTGCTGTTAATTTCTGTGCTTTTTATCACTTTATTCTCTTCCTTCAATTTCTTTCCATGATTTATCATTTAGTTATCTTTACTCGAAGGTAGGGGCATTGCGATTTGTCATTGTTTAGGATTTTCTTTGCAGTTCTATCCAAGTGATTGAAGTGCCGCCATTCAAAAGGTCCTTCCTTTAAGGCTAGATTAGCAATGTGGTCGGCCAATTTGTTTTCTTCTCTAAATGTGTGGGAAATGTTCAGTGTAAGCTCTTGTTTCATGAGACTTATTTCTTCTATTTGGTAAAAAATGCACCAAGGGGGGTTCCATTTGCCATTAATAATGTTGCTTAGTAGTATGGAGTCAGTCTGCAACCAAATTTGCATGTAACCCTGTGATATGCAGTATCTTAAGGCTTCCTTGATGGCTATTGCTTCCGCTTCTGTGTTGGTTCCTTCTTGTATCTCATTGCCCATTGCATATATGAGGTCACCCTTCTCATTTCTCAAGCAGTAGCCGATAGAGCTTCTTCCTGGATTTCCTTTTGATGTTCCATCTGTGTTAACCTTTATCCAACCCAGTTTTGGAGGTTCCCAAGTCACTTTGTTGTAAGTGACTCTGGGATTGTGGGTTTCAAGCTTGTGTAGAAGCTCACTCCAATTGTATGGTGCGTCAAAACCAGGTTTTCTGGTATTTACTAGAGCTTGGATTGTAGTGGATATTTGGGAGATAACTCTACCAGTTGTTATTGGTTCACCATGTTTGATGCTGTTTCTTCTTTTCTAGAGCTCCCAAACTATGCAGGAAGGTAGTGCTTGCGGCACTATTTTGATTCTGTTGATTGTTTGAGTTGTCCAGCATTTCGTTATTGCTTGTTGGAAAGTCAGACCTTCTATCGCGATTCCAGCTCTTTGTAGGAAATATTTCCATACTTTTTTGGCTGTGCAGGAATCAAAAAATAGATGTGTCATGGTTTCCTCCTTTGGATCAGTGCAGCACCAACATTTCGATAGTAGGTGGTAACCCCATCTTTTCAAAATATCGTCTAAAGGGAGTTTTGCCTTCCATACTCTCCACATAAAGAAAGCGATTTTGAAAGGAAGCCCTTTGATCCATATCTTCTCGTATGCTTTCTTTGGATTCTCTCTTTTTCTGAGGTATTCCCATGCAGTAGTGACTGTGAAACTGCCCTGGCTTTGAGGCATCCAGAAAGGTATGTCAAGTGGTTGTTCCATGTTTGGTGCTCTTATTGTTGTGGTTATATGGTCCACTAGTTCCTGAGGCAGTGTTTCTATTAAACTCAAGGAGTTCCATTCTTCATTTTGCAGGAAGTAATTTACATTCTGGATTGATTCATTGATTGGAATGTCTGGTGGTACTATGTGATATAGTGCTCCCAGTTTGGTCCAATTTTCATACCAAAACAAAGATGACCCCATTTTTATTTGCCAGGCGATTTGATGTTCTATAATTTCTCTGCATTCTAGCATCTTTTTCCAGGTTTGTGAGCCTCTGCTCCAGGGGACTATTACTGCGTTGTTTCTTTTGCAGTACTTTTGACTCATGTATGCACTCCAGAGACTCGGTTTAATTCTGAAATTCCACCAGATTTTGCAAAATAAAGCCTTGGACATGTCGTGGAGGCATCTGAAGCCAGCACCCCCTTCTTCACAAGGAAGACACAGGTTATTCCATGAGGACCAGTGTCTGCTCTTTTCGCCGACAGTGTTGCTCCAGAAAAACTGCGCAAAGAGCTTGTGTAGTAGGTTGATCACTTGTTTTGGTGGATTAACTGCTGACAAAAGGTGGACAGGCATGCTTTGTAGAACATGTTTGATCAGTATGGCTCTTCCTCCAATTGAGAGTAATTTGCCTTTCCAGGATTGAAGTCTGTCTTGTATCTTGTTAATTATCTGTTGATAGTAAGCAATTCTTTTCCTGGAGTAGAAAATTGGGCATCCAAGATAAGTGAAGGGGAAGTCTTGCTTTTCAATACCAGTAATTCTTTCCACTTTTGAGATTAGTGAGTTTTTGGCCGTATGGTGTAGGTAGATAGCAGATTTGCTTTTATTAATGAGTTGGCCAGATGCTGCTTCGTAGGCATTTAAAACCTCCATTATCAGAGTTAGTGATGTAGCATCCGAGGATGTGTAAATGATCATATCATCTGCATATGCCAGATGATTGATCTTTGGGCTCCTTCTGGGCATTCCAAAACCTTTGAAACGAGGGTTGTAATGTAGGGAATTTAGGCCTTTTGATTGAGCTTCAGCTGCCAAGATGAAGAGTGTCGGAGATAATGGATCCCCTTGTTTGATTCCCCTTGTTGATTTGAAGAAACCTTGGGGTTGACCGTTGATGAGAATAGAATACCAGTTGTTGTTTATGATATCAAAAATCATTCTGATGAGAATTTCATTAAAGCCCATTTTCCTCAGAATTTTGGTCATGAATAGCCATGATATTCGGTCGAAGGCCTTGGTCATGTCCAGCTTGATTACCACATTGGGCCTAGATTTTGTTCTTTGCCCTATGTTAGTAATGATCTCTTGAGCCAGAAGGACATTTTCAATTATGGTTCTGATTTTCACAAAGCCTGCTTGTTCTTGAGAGATGAGAGTTGGCAGAGTATTCACAAGTCTGTCATGAAGTATCCTGGAGAAGATTTTGTTGATGAAGTTACTGAGACTTATGGGTCGCAGATCAGAGAAAGTTTCTGTCACCTTCCTTTTGGGTATGAGAATCAGGTTTGTGTGAGTTACAAATTTGGGAAGTTCTCTTCCATTGAAGAAGGCCGTGACCATATTTTGGATGTCGACCTTGATGATTTCCCAGTATGATTGGTAGAAAAGGCCTGTGAAGCCGTCTAGTCCAGCTGTGCTATCACCCTTCAGGTTGAAAACAACTTTTTTGATTTCTTCTTCTGTTGGGATTTCAATCAGTTCTTCATTTTGTTGGTGATCAATTAATTGCTGTATGTGGTCAAGTATTTTGAAATCAGTAGGAGGGGAGTTTTCAGTGAATTGGTCTTTATAGAAAGAGATAGCTTCTTCTATTATACCCTTTTCATTCTCAATCCATGTTCCTATATTATTCTGAATTCTGTTTATTTGAAGTTTTTTCCTTCTACCATTGACCAAAGCGTGGAAGAACTTGGTATTTCTGTCTCCGTCCTTGAACCAAGTCATTCTTGCCTTTTGTTTCCAGAATTGTTCTTCGATGGCAAGGTGTTTGATCATTTGAGCTTGCACTTTATGGAGTCTTGCTCTGTTTTGCGTTGTTGGCCTAGTCTCAAATTGTTTCTCATGGATTAGGACTACTTCTTCCATATTGATTATGTTTTGGAAGATGTCTCCGTAAGTTTCTTTACTCCACTTTGTCAGAACTTTTTTCATTCTTTTGAGTTTGTGATTGAAAATAAGAAAGGGGTCGCCTTGAAAGTCAGCGTGCCAATTTTCTCGAACAACTGCTAGAAAAGATTCGTGTTTGATCCAGAAGTTGAGAAATCTGAACGGTTTCCTGATTATTTTTGATTCTTTCTTTAAATGTAAGAGTAGAGAAGTGTGATCCGAGCCAATCTTTGTCAAATGGTTGTGTTCAATTGTGGGGAAGTCATGCTGGAAATTCTGATTTATCAGACATCTGTCGAGCCTCTTGAAAATATAATCTTCGTCTGCTCTCCCATTCCACCATGTGAAGATACTTCCTTTAAAATCTAATTCTGTTAAGCAACAAGTGTTAATGCAGTGGTTGAAGTCGTCC
>MCJB01052839.1:0-21871 GCA_002018475.1 Nicotiana obtusifolia | reverse complement strand
CAACACAAGATTCGTCCATAGCAAGATTTATGGACGCTTGGATCTTCTTCAAGGCTAACCAACGCCTTTTCTTGTCTTGTTTGTAGATGGCATTGATAACACTTGATCAAATTTATTTGTATCAGCATATTTCTTGGCAATAAGAATGGACCACTCACTTGAACGCTTAGCAGAATTGTACATCAACGGGATTGTGAGGTTGCATGGGATCCCTATTTCTATTGTATCTGACAGGGACCTGAGGTTTACATCAAGATTTTGGACTAGCTTGCAAGAAACTTTTGGTACCAGGTTGAACTTTAGTACTTCTTTCCATCCTCAAAAAGACGGCCAGTCTGAGATGGTAATACAAATCTTGGAAGATAGGGTAGTTGAGACAAACACTTAGCCCTGATAGATTTGTTTTGGCAATAATAGATACCAATAAAGTATAGGCATGCCTCCTTATAAAGATTTATATGGAAGAAAATGTAGAACTCCTCTTTGTCGGAATAAGGTTGGTGAAAGAAAATTGGTTGGTCCTGAAATTTTGCAACACACTGAAGATAAGGTAAAATCATCAAGGATCGCTTAAAAATTGCTTCAGATAGACAAAAGTCTTATGTTGATCTTTAAAGGCGTGAAATTGAGCATCAAGTCGGGGATAAGATCTTTTTAAAGGTTTCTCCATGGAAGAAGATTATGAGATTTGATCAAAAAGGGAAACTTAGTCCTCGATTTATTGGACCTTATGAAGTACCTGAGAGAGTTAGTCCAGTTGCATATAAACAAGATCTTTCACCAGAGTTAGACAAGATCTACAACATCTTCATGTTTCTATGCTTAGAAGATACTGCTCAGATCTATCTCATGTTCTTCCAATTGAATCCATTGCGGTCAATCTTGATTTGACATATGAAGGATAACCTATCCAAATCTTAGTGTGTGAGATAAAAAAGCTTAGAAATAAGAGAATCCATTTAGTGAAAGTCCTTTGGAGAAATTATTTTGGAAAGGAAGATACGTGGGAGCGAGAAAGGGATATGCGAGTTCGATATCCACATTTATTACGGGACTAGTATAAGAAAATTTGGGACAAAATTTATTTAAGTGGGAGAGAGTTGTAATACCCCAAATTTTTTAGACTAATATTTGCATTCTCAATTGACCATCTATATAATGAGAATAGATTTTACTTCGCACTTTCTAAACTAGAATTTGACGATATTTAAAAATTGCTTATTTTACATTGTGTCATGTTTATAAGGAGCTGACATGGTTTTGTTATGTAGAACACACTTGTTATTATTTTTGTTAAATTAGTAAGAAATAGAATAATAAATAAGTATTTTGGTAAGTCCCAACAATTTATGCTTATCTAAGCAATATATATCTCTTTTGTGACACAACTTTCTATGAGCACCTCTCATTTCATTCCTTCATGACAAAGAAAACGTCAATCATCTCTCCTTATAATCTTTAGAAATATTACACTAAAACCTTCAGGTTCTTCAAATAAGCCAACCATCAAGTATTGCTCTTGTTAAACCACAAGTTGCTCCTCTCTTTGTGGTAAGTTGTGCTCCTATCTTTCGTGGTAAGTTACTATACCCGTTTTTACACTAGACAGCTGTTAGTAGTTTTGTTATATCTCCTTGTATTAATCTACTTTTAGAGTGAGCAAAACTTTTCTGGAAAGATATTTCATAGATCTATTACTTTTGTTCTGGCTCCAACACCTAATTTTTCTTGTATTTTCCCGAAAAAAGGGGTGATGAAGTACAAGGCAGGTGCTGCCTAGGCTTTTTGTTTTACAAACCCTCCATGTACTACCAATAGTCTTTTGAGCATAACATTTTTTTTGAAACAGATACTGGGTGATTCAAGAATCCCTGGAACCCTGTGACATATATCTACAACTCTCATGAAGACCAGAAATTCTAATATTTCCATCTACATCTTAAAAAATGAGCCACAACACAAGATAGTGGTATTGTCCAGAATTTCTGTTTTAAAATTTTTGAGTGATTTTCACTGATATCATGTTTAGTTCAACATGTTGAAACCAGGAAACTTATATAGATATTTGATTATGTATTTTAGGTATATAAACCCTTGCAAAACTAAGGGGAAGTGTTTGAGGAAGTGGACGGATTTGGTTGGTCTATAGCGTTGATGATTCGAACATTCTCAAATTGTGGTAGAATTGTTTTATACAACACCAAGGTATGTGTATAAACTTGATCTTGAAATCTCGGTACTTGCTGGATACTTGGAAATAACTTGAATTTTTTCTTCCTTTCTCTTCACTTTATATCGTTATATTGGTACTATCTCAATATTGTAAGATATTCGCTTAATCGCCCACTCGTACAAATTGCTTGATCATTTTGCATTCTTGTTTGGATTTTGTCCTTCTTGCAGCAGTGACTTTGTCACTCATCTCGGCATGCCTCTTGATTGAGATCTTTTGCCATCTTGACTTTGGATTTGTGGTTCGTCTTAAATTATGAAATTTTTCCGTGTTAAGTACGAACTAGAAAGCCATTTTTTTATATGGTTCTTGATTCTCTTGACTATTGAATTTTGACCGTACTTGATTTGGGACTTCGGTCCATCTTGGTATCTGATTATGCTTAGTGTGATGGCATGACGTACATATTAGGCGAAATTGGTTATTTGGCAAACTTTCTTGGATTGATGTTATACGCTTTCTTGACGCTTGAATCTTGAACATTGATATTGATATTTGGAAACACTTCAAGGTTTGATATTCGATACTTTTGATATATTTGCTTACTTGCTTTAAATTAATATTTCATTTGAGCTACCTATGACTGAAAATAGGGAATTGGAGAATCTAATGGCTCCAAGAGTAATGTTTATATGCCACTAAGCTTTATTCTTAGTGATAGTTATTTTCTATTGTAGGTAATGTGCGAGAAGAGATTTTAAGAGGTCCTTTTGGAGTAGACATTTCGGGAGCTTTTGTGGAGATCACATTTGCATATGTATCTAGGTTTTGTATAGTTTTAGGACTTGTACATGATATATATGTTACACTTATGTATGTAATTTTGGAGGCTTGTAACTTGAAATTTGTGACTTGTTTTGCTATTTTAATGTGCGTTAATAACTCAAGTCTTGTAATATGCTAAATTTGCACTTTGTCTTATAAATATGTAAAAAGGAGAAGACAAGTTTTTTCTTTATACTCGCTAGCTCAAAATTCATGTACAATAAGATCCTGCAGTGATGCCGAATGAAAAGTATAATTTCGTGAGGAATTTGATTTAACGTGTTGATTATTCAAAAAGGGTTGTATCTCATTATCTTGATACGTTAATATTGTATTTCATTTATGAAATTATATATATATATATATATATATATATGCATGCACTTTGAACCTTTATCGCATGGACCTATTTTCGCTACTAAATTATAATGAATATCTTTTTAGATTAATATCTTCTGAATGTTGTAAGTAGTAAATTAGCATTGTTTTCGTAAGTAGCACCCTCCCAATGGAATTTCTACTTGTATTGTCAGACTTGTATATGTTAGAGCTTATGATTTAGTGTTACCAATTTCTTGGGATTTATGTATCGACTCGGTTTCTACCTATGGTTATTTGACTCTGAGACTCATTTATTCTGTTACTTTTATCTTATTTCATTGTTCTTTTATAATTGGATTGCCAAGCAAGTGGTTTAGGCACCATCACAACTAGTGGTGGTTTTGGGTCATGATAGCTTGGTGTCAGAGCCCTAGGTATATAGATTCCACGAGTCATGAGCAAGTCTAGTAGATTCATGTAGATCGGTACAGAGAAGTCAGTACTTATCTTTAAGAGGCTTTGGGACTATTAGAAAAACTTCACTTTCTGTCATTCTTTATCGTGCAGATTTGTTTATCCCGAAGTTTGAACTATTGCTTTTCTATTTTCTCATAAATGGTGAGAACAAGTTCTTCAGGAGCAGCTTAGGAGGCACCCGTACTCTAGGCTAGAGCCATAAGAGGTCGGGGTCGAGGCAGAGGTAGAGGTGGGCCATGCACCGCAGTTAGGGGCCCTGCTAGAGAAGCCACTATGGAGCCACTCGTAGCTCCCGTTATGAAGTAGATTCCTGATCATGTTGAGCGGGTGGGACTAACTCAGGATCCTGAGGGATCTATTTCTACACCTGGATGTTAGGAGACTTTAGCTCATATCCTAAGCATATATGAGAGTTTGACTCAGTCGGGTATGATTATGGTTGCACCATCTAGCTCACATGCTAAGGGAGGAGCCCAAACTCCTGTCGCACGCACACCAGAGCAGCTGGCTTGTGGTTATCAAACATTAGGCATTTTGTCGGTGCATCTAGCCATTGTAGTTCAGCCCAAGATTAGGCCAGCCTTGACTATTGACGAGCAGAAGAGGATTGAGAGATTTTAGAGAATTTTTCCTCCCCAGTTCAGTGGAGAGCCTATTAAGGAAACACAAGGTTTCCTTGATCAGTGTCATTGATTCTACACACTTTGGGTATAGTGGATTCGAATGGGGTTGACTTTACTACCTTCCAATTGAAGGGGCAAACATACAGATAATGGCAAACTTATGATTTGAGCAGACCAGCTGGCGCAGCACCACTCACATGGTCTCAGTTCTCAGATCTCTTCTTGGAGAAGTTGATTCCACACACTCACAAGGATGAGCTGCGTAGTGAGTTTGAGTATCCATACTAGGAGGGCATGAACGTGGCTCAATATGAGATGAGGTTCACAGAGTTGGCATGATTGGTTGTGTTGGGGGTCCCTACTAAGAGGGAGAGGGTCAAAAGGTTCATTGAGGGCCTCAACTTAGAATCCGATATGGTATGGCCTGAGAGGTCGAGATTGATACAACTTTACATCAGGCTGTAGAGATTTCTAAGCGCTTAGATTGTATACACAGGTAGGAGAGAGAGGAACGGGATGCCAAGAGGCACTGTGGTTCAGGTGGCTTCAGTGGTGCCTCATTTGGAGTCTAGGGGCATCACAATAGAGGTCGTTCTTTCAAGCATGTTCAGTCAGCTCGTCAGGTTCTTCATGGTTTTTCAGTCATCCATGGTTTATACAATGCTTAACCAATCCTGTCGTCTTTCAGTGCATTGCCAGCACAAAGCTTATATTTTGCTCCGTCAGGGTTTTTCGGGCAGGTATTCAGGTTCTCAGGGGTAGTAATAGAGCTAGCAGCCTCACTAGATGAGAGGTTTCTTAATTGTGGAAACTTATTCTTATGTGTCATTATATTTTGCTTCTTGTCTGGATAATCCATGTGATTCTCTTGATGTTCCTATTTATGTGTCCACACAGGTGGGAGATCTTATTATGATGGATCAAGCCAATCGATCTTGTGTGGTCACTATTTGTGGTTACGAGATAAAGGTGGACCTGTTGTTATTAGATATGGTGGATTTTGAGGTGATCTTGCGTATGGATTGGTTATCTCTGTATCATGTTATTCTTGATTGTCACGCTAAAACCGTGATGTTGTCTATGCCACGCATAGCGAGGTTAGAATAGAGAGGTTCTTTAGGTCACATTCCTAGTAGAGTTATGTATTCTCTAAAGGCTCAACGGATGGTTGAGAAGGGGTGTTTGGCGTATCTGGCTTTTGTGAGAGATGTTAGTGTTGATACTCCTACCATAGATTTAGTCCCCGCAGTGAGAAACTTTCTAGATGTGTTTCTTGCAGACCTACTGGGCATGCCACCCCATAGGGAAATTGATTTTGGTATTGACTTGGTGTCGGACACTCAGCCCATATCTATTCCCTGTATTGCATGGCTCCTGTTGAGTTGAAAGAGTTAAAGGAGTAGTTGCAGGAGTTGTTGGATAAGGTGGTCATCTGATCGAGTATTTCTGCTTAGGGTGCGCTGGTGTAATTTGTGAAGAAGAAGGATAGTTCCATGTGGATGTGTATTGACTACCGACAGTTGAACAAGGTTACCATCAAGAACAAGTATACACTGACTTGCATTGATTATTTCTTTGATTAGCTTCAGGATGTCAGGGTGTTCTCGAAGATTTACTTGAGATCGGGGTATCATCAGTTGAAGATTAGAGCTTCAGACTTTCCTAAGACGGCTTTCAGGACTCGCTACGGGCATTATGAGTTCTCAGTGATGTCTTTTGGCTTGACAAAGGCCTCAACACCTTTCATGCATTTGATGAACAATGTGTGCAAGCCTTATTTGGATTCTTTTTTTATTCTATTCATTGATGATATCTTGGTACATTCCCATTGTAGGGAGGAGCATGAGCAGCATTTGAGGATAGTGCTTTAGACTCTGAGGGAGAAGAAGTTGTATGCCATGTTCTCCAAGTGTAAGTTTTAGTTGGATTCAGTGTCATTCTTGGGCCACGTAGTGTGTAATAATGGGATGAAGGTGGATCCGAAGAAAATTGAGGCAGTTCAGAGTTAGACTACACCTTCCACAACTACACAGGAGATTCTTAGGTTTACCTGGTTAGCAGTTCAAAGTTAGCCTAGACCTTTTACAGCTACACAGGAGTTTCTTAGGTTAGACTGTTTACTATCGTTGCTTTGTGGAGGGGTTCTCGTCTATTGCAGCTCCATTTCCCAAGTTGAATTAGAAGGGTGCTCCGTGCAGATGGTCTAATGAATGTGGGGAGAGCTTTCAGAAGCTCAACACTGCTTTGATTATAGCTCCAGTTTTGGTATTGCCCTCAGGATCGGTTTTGTACACTGTTTATTGTGATGCTTCACGCATTGGCCTTGGTTGTATGTTGATGCAGGACAGTAGGGTGATTGCCTATGCGTTGCACCGATTGAAGCCCCATGAGAAAAATTATCTGATTCATGATATGGAGTTAGCAGTTATTATGCACGCGCTAAAGATTTGGAGGCATTATTTATATGGCACGTCTTGTGAGGTTTATACTGATCATCAGAGTCTTCAGCATTTGTTTAGGTAAAAGGATTTGAATTTGAAGCATCGAAGGTGGTGGAATTGTTGAAGAACTATTATATCACTATCTTGTATCATCCGAATAAGGCTAATGTGCTAGCGGATGCCTTGAGTAGAAAAGCGGAGATATAGGGGGTTTGGCATTCATTTCAATTGTGGAGAGGCCTTTGGCTATGGATATTCAAGCATTGGCCATTAGATTGGTGAGATTGGATATGTTTGAGCCTAGCTAGTCTTTGCTTGTATTGTTTCACAATCGCCTTTGTTTGAGCGAATTAAGGATCACCTATATAATGATCGCATTTGTTTGTCCTTCAGGACGTGGTGCAATGGTGGTGCTAAGGAGGTGACTATTGGTGATGATGATGCATTGCAACTTCAAGGTCGGATTTATGTTCCTAATGTTGATGGCTTGAGAGAGTTGATTCTTGAAGAATCGCACTATTTGCAGTATTCTATTCATCTAGGTGCTACAAAGATGTACCGTGATTTGAAGCAATATTATTGGTGGAGGAGGATGAAGAAAGATATCATTGGCGTGTTTCACGGTGTTTAAGCTGTCAGCAGGTCAAACGTGAGCATCAAAACCTGGGTGGTTTGCCTCAGAAGATAGATATACCGGATTAAAAGTGGGAGCGCCTTACTCTGGACTTTGTGGTAGGGTTACCATGGACTTTGAGGAAGTTTGATGCCATATGGGTCATTGTATATCAGTTGACCAGGTCGGCGCATTTCATTCCAGTTATGACTTCTTGCACTTCAGAGAAGTTAGATCTACATCAGGGAGATTGTTCGCTTGCATGGTAAACCTGTTTCTATCATCTCGAATCGCGGCACTCTAATCATTTTACATTGGCCAGTTATTTAGCATGAGTTGGGCACGTAGGTAGATTTGAGTAGTGCATTTCACCCTTAGACGGATGGGCAATCCGAGCGAACCATTTAGATCTTGGAGGATATGTTGAGAGCCTATGTCATTGATTTCGAAGGCTAGTGGGATCAGTTTCTATCGGAGTATTCCTATAACAACAGCTACTAGTCTAGTATTTAGATAACTCTGTATGAGGCCTTATATGGGATGCGTTGTCATTCTCTGGTTGGTTGGTTCAAGCAAGGTGAGGCTAGATTGTTTGGTACAAATTTGGTTTGATATGCTTTGGAGAAGGTTAAGTTGATTCAGAAGCGACTTCATACAGCTCAATACAACTAGAAGAGTTATGTTGATAGGAAGGTTCATGATGTGGCTCTCATGGAGGGTGAGAAGGTTCATCTTAGAGTTTTGCCTATGACAGGCGTGATGAGATTCGGGAAGAAGGGCAAGTTGATTCCTCGGTATATTAGTCCATTTGAAGTTTTGGAGAGAGTGGGTGAGGTGGCTTACAGGCTTGCTTTGCCACCCAGCTTGTTGGAAGTTCATCTAGTGTTTCAGGTTTTCATGCTTCGAAGTACCATGAAGATCAGTCACATACATGTGTTGGATTTCATCTTGGTGCAATTGGATGAGAATTTGGCTTATGGAGAGGAGTCAGTGGCCATTTTGGATAGGCAGGTTCAGAAGCTGAGATCAAAAGATATTATATTAGTGAAGGTTCAGTGGAGGGGTCAATCGATCGAGGAGGAGACTTGGGAGACCGAGCATGATATGCGGAGCTAATATCCTCATCTTCCGGGTATGATTCTAAACCCGTTCGAGGACGAATGTTTGTTTACGATGGGGAGAATGTAATGATCAGGCCGATCATTTTGTGTATTTGAGCCTCGTTCCCCAATTTGATGCTTCTCGTATGTGTGTTTGTTGTTTTGTGACTTGCTGAATTGGATAGTTTGGCTTCATGAAGGTTTGAGAGTCATTGGAGGCACTTAGTCTCATTTTGGATGCTTAATTGTTAAGAGTTGACCAAAATTTTACTTCTCAGTAGACGCTCTCTGATTAATGATTTTATGGTTCCAATAGGTTTGTATGGTGATTATGGACTTAGGCGTATGTGTGGATATGGATTTGGAGATTCCTATGATGTTTTGGCACTATTGCCGAAAGTTAGAAATTTAAGAGTTTGAAGAGTTCATTGGTTTGACCAGGAGTTGACTTTGGTGACATCGGACTTGGTTTGTTTATTGGGACTTGGAATAGGTTCATTTAGTAATATGTAACTTGTGTGTGAAGTTTGGTTGGGAACCGAAATGTTTAGGCATGGTTCAGACATGTTTGTGGAAGTTGGAAGGCTTGGAATTTAAGAGATTGATCTTGATCATCAATTCTTGGTTTTGGGTAAGGTATTAGGACTTGTTGGTATTGTTGGACGAGTTCCCGGTAGGTTCGGTTGTGTTTCGGTTTGACTTCAGACTATTTTTGGTGTTGTTGTGCTGGTGTGTCGCACCTGCGGAGCTTTGATTGTAGGTGTGTGTAAGGCCCCCGTAAAATTTTACCTAAAACCCGAGGTTTTGTGGTGCCGAGGTAAGCTAATGTGTTTGAGGATTATAGAAATTCTTCGCGGCGAGCAATCTCACCGCGATACGGACTTTTGGGGTTGCTTAGTGCGTCGAGGAGTTGAAGGAAAACGTTTGCAGAACATGGCAGTTCTGTGGTCCACTATGCGACCGAAGAACCAGTTTGCGGACGGTTGCGGATTGAAGCACAAAGATTTTTGCCAATTTTGAGGACTATTATGAGGCTCATTATACGGCCGCAGAACCGTTTTGCGGGCCGCAGATCCCATCACAGATCCAGCATGAGAAATTTCGGAAGGAGCTTCTATGGTCCATTATGCGATCGCAGAATTGGTATACGGGCCGCAGACTGTCGTAGAGTAAAGCAGAAACGCCCAGTTTTGGAAGGTCATTATGCAGTCCTTTTTGCGGACCACAGAAGTGTTAGATCTGCGTCGGGGCTCCATTTTACCAATCTTATAACCTGACCCCCATTTCATTTATCTAGCCTAAGGGTTCATTTTTGGGGGATTACCTGACATTTTAGAGAGAGGAGAGAGGAAAGGGAGGACTAAGGATTTCACTACTCTACTTTGATCAAACCTTGGAATTTCATCAAAAGGAACTTACTAGGGCTTCAAAAAGGAGAATTTCTTCCACCAATTCTTCCATTTCGGGTTTGGGTTGATTATGGGTGATGAGGGTAGATTTATCACATCAATGAGCTAATAGAGACTGTGGGAAAGATGTTGAACCATCTTGGGTGGTTTTGTTCTTGAATTAGTTGAGGGAAAGGTCGGGTCATAGTCGTAACAGCCCTTGCCATGCGAATTTCCCTAATCATGGTATTGTGATTGCACCTCCACCCACATACATTGGGGTGAGGCTGCAGGGCCACTTTGTGTAAAGGTAGTTGCAGAGGATCCCCGACTTAAAAAAATTTATAAATGTTATTGAAATCTCTTAATAAATTTGCTATGACTTTAACGGCTATTTAAGCCTTTTATTGTTACCATGATTCATCATATTCAAGTTGTATTTCCAAGTCCTTGCATAGGTGTTTGGTTTTCATAGCCGACATGTACTAACGTCCCTGTTTCTGGGGGGCGCTGCATTCTTAATGGATGCAGGTGAATCCACAGCGGGAGGCATTGACCAGTGATAGCGGTACACTCTCTTTCCAGTTAATTTGGTGAGCCCCACTTCATTTCGGGGTCGCATCTTTTGTTCTGTGTATATTAGGTTTTGAGGTATAGCCAGAGCCTTGTTGCAGATACTATCATTGTACTCTTTAGTATCTATTAGAGGCTCCGTAGACATGGTGTGAGTTGTGTATTGGTATTGGGAAAGTCAAGATAGTAATGTCGTATGTGTATTACATGTTCCACTTCAAACTATGAAAGTGTATCTATTTTGAGACTTTATAAATGAAGTAACTAATGGTGATGGAATTAGTGTTGTTCTGAACCCTCTTGGTGTTAATTTATGAAGTTTATCTTCTCTTTATTTATGGGTGAGTTGGTAGAAGGAAATCTAGCAGGCTTGCTCGGCCGGGTTATCTCGGTTGAGCGCCTGTCGGGCGTGACAACTTGGTTTAAAGCGTAAGGTTTTAAAGTGTCCTAGGATATCTCAGAGCTGTGTCTAGTAGAGTCCTTCTTATCGCAGTGTTGTCGACCACATCTATAATTAGTAGGCTACTCGGGCATTTAGGAATAATACCCTTCTTTGATGTTCTCGATCGTGCGATAAAGCTGATTGTAAGATTGTTCCTCCTTTAACTCGTGCTTTGCTCTAACTTTCAGTACATGGTGCCTAGGAAGAAGGCAAGAACTGGCCAAGGAGCCCATGTCACCCCAGGAGTGGCAGTTGATTCTATATTTGATGATGCAGGTGAGCACCAAAAGGGTGAGGATATTCCCCCAATTACCACACCGCCTGAATCTACTATTCCTACTCAGACTGCACCCGTTCCTACCCCTACTGAGGGTACAACGGTCCCTCCAACTGATATTCTAGTTCCACCTCCATCTCCATCTTCCGATCCCGGTGTTTCTGATGGGGATCTTAGGCGAGCCATACAGATGTTGGCCAAGATAGTGGCCTTCTAGACCCAGAGATCAAATGTTTCACCCACTTCTTCTAGTCAGCCAGGGGATTCTGCTAGTTCTAAGGTGAACAAGTTTCTCCAGTTGGATCCTTCGGTGATCAAAAGTACTGATCATGAGGAGGACCCCTAGAACTCCATTGATGAGATGCACAAGACTCTCCGAGTTATGCGTGCTACTGAGACGGAGGGAGTGGAGTTGGCCTCCTACCGCCTGAAAGGGGTGGCCTATTCTTGGTTTGAGATGTAGGAAGAGTCCTGTGAGGAGGGGAGACCTCCAGCGAGGTGGAGTGAGTTCACCAATGCCTTTATGTATCATTTCTTGCCTGCCGAGACTAAGGCGTCCCACGCTGCTGAGTTTGAAGCAGGGTAACATGAATGTGTATCATATGGAGTTCGCACGCCTGTCAAAGTATGCTATTCACATATTGCCCACTACGAAGGCTAGAGTGCGTCGATTTGTGCAAGGACTTAGCCCCTTGGTTATTAATGAGGCTGCTACAGCTGCCTTGAATTCTGATATGAACTATGGGAAGATGGTGGCGTTTGCTCAAGCTACAGAGAACCGTAAACTGAAAAATAGAATGGAGCGTGAGGGTAGCAGCAAGGCCCCATCCGCGGGCAACATTGGTGGTTATTCCGGCAGTGGTTGTGGTAGGTCGGCAATTAGGGGAGGTTCATCAGGTCCATCTCAGTCTTTGATGAGTGTACAACCATCAGGGCCCAGTCACAAGCACTAAAGCCGTTTCAGGCCCAGTCAATGTAACAGGGGACACCACCAGCAGGGTCGGCCTGGAGGGAGATTCCAACAGCAGCGGAGGCCCTCATGCCCTAAGTGTGGGAGGATGCACTTTGTGGCTTGCTTCATAGACCAATCCATATGCTACGGGTGCGGTATCTGGGGTCACATTCAAAGGGATTGCCGCTCGTCCCACCAGAGCATCGGCAGGGGAGCAGCACAGCCAGCTAGTTCTGCAGATACTTCATCCGCAGCGCCTCTTCCAGCTCAAGGCACTCCAGCACCTGCGAGGCGTGGTGCAACTAAGGGTGGTACCCAGAGCTCGTGAGAGCCTAGCAGATTTTATGTTATGCGGAGGCGTCAAGATTCAGAGGCTTCTCCAAATGTTGTCATAGGTATATTGACTAACCAATCCCATGATATGCTCTTATTAATCCCTGTTCCACTTTGTCATATGTCACTCCTTATTTGTTGCTATAGAATTTGGGATAGAACCGAAACAGCTTCATGACTGTTTTTTATATCTATTTCGATTGGCGAGTCTATTGTGGCCGCGCGGGTTTATAGGGATTGTGTTTTCACGATGTGTGGTAGGGACACCATGGCCGATCATGTTGAATTGGGAATGGTTGATTTTGATGTAATAGTAGGGATGGACTGGCTTTATTCATGTTTTGCTAAGCTTGATTGTCGAACCAGGACCGTTAGGTTTGAATTTCTAAAGGAGCCAATTATTGAATGGAAGGGGAATGATATGGTGCCATGGGTAGGTTTATTTCTTACTTAAGGCCACGAAGATGATTAACAATGGGTGTATCTACCATTTGGTCTGGGTTACGGACACCGATGCTGAGGCACTTACACTTGAGTCTGTGCCTGTTGTGAATGAATTTCCAGAGGTCTTTCCGGTTGAGCTCCCTAGGATCCCATCAGACAGGGAGATTGATTTTGGGATTGATGTATGCCAGGCACGCAGCCTATATCTATTCCGTCCTATAGAATGGCATCGGCAGAATGAAGGAACTAAAGGAGCAGCTGACGGACTTGTTAGAAAAGATTTCATCCGGCCGAGTGTGTTGCCTTGGGGCACACGGGTCCTTTTTGTAAGGAAGAAGGGTGGGTCACTGAGAATGTGCATTGACTATCGGCGGCTTAACAAGGTCACGATCAAGAATAAGTACCCACTACAAGGATAGATGACTTGTTTGACCAATTCCAGGGTGCTATGTACTTCTCCAAGATTGATTTAAGATCTGGATATCACCAATTGAAGATCGGGGGCAGGATATTCCGAAAACAGCTTTCAGGACCCGGTATGGACAATTATTTCTGGTAATGTCCTTTGGGCTAACAAATGCCCTGGCAGCTTTCATGGATCTTATGAATCGTGTTTTCACGCCTTTTCTTGACTCCTTTGTAATAGTGTTCATTGATGATATTCTGGTATATTCACAGAGTCGAGAGGACCGTGCTGATCATCTCAGGGCAGTCTTGCAGATCCTGTATCAGCACTAGTTGTATGCAAAGTTTTTGAAATGTGAATTTTGGCTTGAGTCTGTCACCTTCTTGGGTCATGTTGTCTCTAGAGAAGGAATTAAGGTTGATCCTCAGAAGATTTCAGCAGTGAAGAAGTGGCTTAGACCTACTACCCCAACAGAGATTTGCAGTTTCTTGGGCTAAGCTGGATATTATAGGAAGTTTTTGGAGGGGTTCTCTACTCTTGCCTCTCCGTTGACTATATTGATGCAAAATACGGTTAAGTTCCAATAGTCAGATGCTTGTGAAAGGAGCTTCCAGGAGTTGAAATCAAGGTTGATTACGGCACCGGTGTTGACCCTACCAAAGGGCACAGATGGGTTTGTGGTATATTGTGATGCTTCAAGAATTGGACTTGGGTGTGTATTAATGCAACATAGCAAGGTGATAGTTTATGCTTCTAGGCAACTCAAGAATCATGAAAAGAACTATCCAACACATGACTTAGAGCTTGCGGCGGTGGTATTTGCATTGAAGATTTGGCGTCATTATCTATATGGGGTCCACGTGGATATATTCACGGACCATACGAGCCTCAATACATTCTCAAACAGAAGGTATTGAATCTGAGGCAGAAAAGATGGCTTGAGTTACTCAATGATTACGACATCGATATTCTGTATCATCCGGGGAAGGCTAATGATAAACGGATGCTCTTAGCCAGAAAACTATGGGTAGTTTGACTCACTTGGAGGCATATCAAAGGTTGTTGGCCAAGGAGGTTCATCGGTTGACTAGTTTGGGAATTCGTCTTGCGGATTCTAATGAAGGAGGGGTGATTGTGCAAAATAGGGCTGAATCATCACTTGTTGAGGAAGTCAAGGAAAAGCAGTACAACGACCCATTGTTGGTACAATTGAAGGAGGGGATTCATAAACATACTACCATGGCCTTTTCTCTTGGCGTGGATGATGGTACACTAAGGTACCAAGGGAGACTATGTGTTCCAAATGTGGATGGTCTCTGGGAAAGAATCATGATCGAGGCTCACACTTCTAGGTATTCCGTGCACCTGGGCTCTACAAAGATGTATCATGATCTTAAGGAAGTCTACAGGTGGAATGATATGAAGAGGAGTGTAGCGGACTTTGTGGCGAGATGTCCAAATTGTCAACAAGTAAAGGTCGAACACCAACGGCCAGGTGGGTTGGCACAGAACATAGAAATTCCAATGTGGAAGTGGAAATGATCACTATGGACTTTGTCGTGGTACTATCTCGCACGCCTCGTAAGTATGACTCGATTTGGGTGATTGTGGATCGACTCACAAAATCAACTCACTTCTTACATGTTAAGGCTACCAACACAGCAGAACAGTATGCTCAGTTGTATATCAAGGAAATAGTTAGGTTGCATGGCGCTCCAATTTCTATTATCTCAGATCGAGGGGCATAGTTCATAGCTCACTTTTGGAAGAAATTTCAGCAAGGTTTGAGTACTCAAGTGAATCTTAGTATAGCTTTTCACCCGCAGACTAACAGGCAGGCAGCACGGACTATTCAGACGCTTGAGGATATATTGCACGCTTGTGTTCTTGACTTCAAGGGTAGCTGGGATGATCATTTTCCATTCATAGAATTTATCTACAACAACAGTTATCATGCTAGTATTCAGATGGCACCATTCGAGGCTTTATATGGTAGGAGATGTAGGTCTCCCATTGGGTGGTTTGAGATTGGGGAAGCGGAATTGATAGGACCAGACCTCGTGCATCAGGCTATGGAGAAGGTTAAGATCATTAAGGATCGGTTAGAAACTGCTCAAAGTCATCAAAAGTCCTATTCAGATGTGCGTCGCAGGGATTTGGAGTTTAAAGAGGATGATTGGGTATTTTAGAAGGTTCCCCCCATGAAGGGCAT
This sequence comes from Nicotiana obtusifolia, assembly GCA_002018475.1. NCBI lineage: Eukaryota > Viridiplantae > Streptophyta > Magnoliopsida > Solanales > Solanaceae > Nicotiana > Nicotiana obtusifolia. Next base: position 6,271 of record MCJB01052839.1, on the reverse strand, counting down.
AATGCGGTTTGGTAAGAAAGGGAAGTTGAGTCCAAGGTATGTCGGACCATACATAATCATTCAAAGGAATGGTCGGGTGGCGTACAGGCTTGAACTACCTCCAGAGATGTCTTTAGCGCACCCAGTGTTCCACGTATCCATGTTGAAGAAGGTGGTAGGAGATCTGCCGCTCATTGTTCCGGTTGATACAATTGAGGTTAATGAAGAAATGTCTTATGAAGAAATTCCAGTTGCAATTCTTTATAGGCAAGAAAGTTGAGAAATAAAGAGATTGCCTCCGTGAAAGTGTTATGGCAAAACCAACAAGTCAAAGAGGCCATCTGGGAGGCCGAGGAAAGATGAAGAAGAAGTATCCCATTTTATTTGAACAGCTATGTAATTGTGTCCATGATGTTGAAATCTAACTTTCTATAAATTATGTTTCCCCTGTACGGCTTCTGTTGAGGTTACTCCTCTTTGGTAATGTAATGTTAAATGGCATTGTGGCCGGTGTTGTTTCCCTATTGTTTTTTGTCGTTGTGTTGTGGTTATGCTGTTAAGACTGGTTTTGGGATTCTCTGGCAGGTGGATAGGCCCCAATTACAGGGGAGACTCTGGTGAAATTTTTAGAAATTTAGGGAATTAGTCTAAAATTTGGAACTGCTGGTGTGTGTTATAGTAGCTGAGTCATATTGGGTGCTAGTGGTGAATTTTGACCCTCATTCGAGGACGAAAGATCCTAAGTGGGAGAGGATGTAAGGCCCCGTAAAAGTTTACCTAAAACCTGATGTTTTGTGGTGCCGAGGTGAGCTAATATGTTTGAGCTCGCCGCGGTACGGACTTTTGGGGTTGCTCAGTGCGTCGAGGAGTTCAAGGAAAACATTTGCGGAACATGGCAGTTCTACGATCCACTATGCCACCGCAGAACTAGTTTGCGCCGCAGATCAACTGCAGATTGAAGCAGAAAGATTTCCCAATTCTGAGGACCAATATGCGGCCCATTATGCGGCCGCTGAACCATTTTGCGGGCCGTAGATCCCATCGCAGATCCAGCATGAAAAATTTCGGAAGAAGGTTCTGCGGTCCATTATGCAATCACAGAATTGGTCTGCGGATCGCAGACTTGTCGCAGAGTGAAGCAGAAATGCCCAGTTCAGGAGAGCCATTATGCGTTCCATTTTGCGGACCGCAGAAGTGTTATGCGACAGCAAATCTGCGTCGGGGTCCCATTTTTCCAATCTCATAACCTGATCCCTATTTTAGCCAAAGGTTCATTTTTGGGAGATTACCTGACATTTTAGAGAGAGGAGAGAGCTATTCTTGAGAAAGGAAAGGAAGGACTAAGGATTTCACTACTCTACTTTGATCAAACCTTGGAATTCCATCTAAAGGAACTTGCTAGGGCTACAAAAAGGTAAAAATTTCTTTCCCCAATTCTTCAATTTCGGGTTTGGGTTGATTATGGGTGATGAGGGTAGATTTATCACATGCATGAGCTAATAGAGACTGTGGGGTAGAAGTTGAACCATCTTGAGTGGTTTTGTTCTTGAATTAGTTGAGGGAAAGGTGGGGTCATAGTCGTAACAGCCCTTGCCATGCAAATTCCTCTAATCGTGCTTATAATTCTCTCCTCCTCTATAGATTGGCATCGTTAGGAGTGTTGGGACATTATTGTGGCACTACGAAAAGCTCTTTCGAGGTATGAAGGCTAAACTCTTTTTTCTGGTATTGGATTTCCCGTATTCTTACAAAACTCCATCGTGTGAAGTTCGAGCATGGAACATTATTAATGTGGGGTATTCAAACTAGTAAAATTGATTCTCGATTGGCATAACGTTTTAGAACCCTCGTGTGTTAATTATTCTATATTTTTGACTTAATTATGTTATACCCCTTTTGGGAAGAAGATCTTGTATGAAATAAATGTGATTATACACTTATTAACCTTATGAACTACATTTGCTAAGGCCAAAGGTGCCAAATGGTTGATTGGAACGGAACTCTTTTGTACAAACTATTATTGTTTTTTGGAATCCGAAGTGTGGCAGTGTGAATACACCTCCAGCCACATACATTGGGGTGAGGCGGCGGGGCCGCTTTGTGTAGAGTTGTGGTATTGTGAATACACCTCCACCCGCATACATTAGGGTGAGGCGGCGGGGCCGCTTTGTGTATTGTTGTGGTATTGTTAATACACCTCCACCCGCATATATTTGGGTGAGGCAGCAGAGCCGCTTTGTGTAGAGTTTCTGGTATTGTGATTGCACCTCCACCCGCATACATTGGGATAAGGGGCAGGGCCGCTTTTTGTAAAGGTAGTTGCAGAGGATCCCCGACTTAAAAAAATTATAAATGTTATTGAAAGCTCTTAATAAGTTTGCTATGCCTTTAACGGCTATTTAAGCCTTTTATTGTTACCATGATTCATCATATTCATGGTGTATTTCCAAGTGCTTGTATAGGTATTTGGTTTTCATACTAGTACTACTCGACATGTACTAACGCCCCTGTTTCCGAGGTCGCTGCATCTTTAATGGATGTAGGTGGTTCCACAGCTGGAGGCATTGACAGTGATAGCGGTTCACTCTCTTCCCAATTGACTTGGTGAGCCCCACTTCATTTCGGGGTCGTGCATCTTTTGTTCTGTGTGTATTAGGTTTTGAGGTATAGCCGGAGCCTTGTTGTCGGCACTATCATTGTTCTCTTTTGTATCTATTACAGGCTCCGTAGATATGGTGTGAGTTGTGTATTGGTATTGGGAAATTCAAGATAGTAATGTCGTATGTGTATTACATGTTTCACTTCAAACTATGAAAGTGCATCTATTTTGAGACTTTATAAATGAAGTAACTAATGGTTATGGAATTAGTGTTGTTAATGAAAACTCTTGGTGTTAATTAATGAAGTTTATCTTCTCTTTATTTATGGGTGAGTTGGGTAGAAGACAATCTGGAAGGCTTGCTCGGCTGGGTTATCTCGGTTGAGCGCTGGTCGCGCTCCTCGAGGTCGCGCGTGACAGTGTGAAGTTGCATAGTCGAATGTTGAGGTTGCTGATGCAAAGATGTTGAGCCTTGAGAGATGGGCTGCTTCTGCGGGATGTTGGACTCAGGTGCGATGTCGCACTTCGGAATCTGAATTCCACACCTACAAAGGCAGACCTTAAGATAGAAGCGCGCAAAAGCGCAAGGGAGTCGCGCATGCGGAGACCGCTGCCTACGGGGTTTTTGATGCAATATAAAAAGCGGAAACAAGAAAACAAAAGATAGAAGTAAGACGCTCAATGAACTATCAAGACAACAAGTAGGAACTAGTCTACTTACCTTCTTGATGAAGTCACGGAGTACCTATACTATACGAACAACCCTCAAGACAACGATGGTCTTGCAAACTGTTCGATCAAACAAAGGAACAAGTTCAATTTTGAATCACACCAAAACTGGACAAGTTAATTCACACGATTTTGGAAGCAATGTGCTGCCGGTTTTTGATTGATAATAATGTCAAAAGGTATCAAAATAATAAAGTGTTTAGGCTTATATAGAATGAGCCTTTACCTAAATCAACTAGGAAAAGAATAACTAGTTAACCTAAATAAACTAGGAAACAACTAATTAACAAAAAGGCCACAATTTGGCTAAGTTTAAGAAATAGTCACGCAGGACTCCAAAACAAGTAAGAATTAATGTCTTCCATAACTATACAATAATATATGCCAAACGCTTGGATCTTCTTCACCATCAAATGTGCATCATGAAGCTCTTTAGCTTGACTTCTCGTGAATGGTCTTGAAGGTTTAAACGTTTCATGATCAGGTTGACCTGCATCAGCCGGGCAGTGATGACGTATAAACACCGAGCCATGATGAATTCGGCCGGGCATTGATGACATATAAACACCGAGCCATGATGAATTCGGCCGGGCAGTGATAGCTAAAGATATATATAAACACCGAGCCATGATGAATTCGGCCAGGCAGTGATAGCTAAAGATATATATAAACACCGAGCCATGATGAATTCGACCGGGCAGTGATGACGTATAAACACCGATTAGTCGGGAAGGTAATAATAATGATATTAGTAATAAAGCCCACAGAGGCATATTTATTGATTATAGTCCTATATGGACGTATGCATTGTGACTGTTCAAAGTAATGATTATGTGATGTATGTGTTGCACTAACTTAAAATTGAGAAGCCCGCGGTGGCGCAGTAGTAAGCTAAAGTGATGAATACGTAATGCACCTGATGAAGTGAATATGTATGAAACCGACAGGCTTTGAAGAATGAATTATGTTTCAAATCTCTGAAATGATGGAAATAAGTTTTATAACGAATATGTAAGGTATGCTGCCCTCAGAGGTAAATTCCATTGTTATGAGCTGTATGCTTCTATTATGTTGCTTATGTTACTGTTTTCAGTTGTATTCCTGTCTTACATACTCAGTACATTTTCCGTACTGACGTCCTTTGTTTGTGGATGCTGCATATCGTGCTGCAGGTCCAAATAGATTGACAGACGGAGTTCCTCCACCACAGTAGGCTATCAGTTCAGTAGACATAGCAAGGCTCATCTTCCGGACTTGCTATACTTGGGTATATGTGATAACCCGTAAATTCACCTACTTGATTGTGCCATGATGTGGCAAGTGTGTATGGGCCTAAGAGTAAGAGAAATATTGAAAAGAGTTGAAAAATAATAGGGAAAAGAACAAAAGGGAGAAAAGCGTCCCGATGTCAAATTCGCGATCCGCGAAACACACATGCGGATCACGAATCTGTCGCGGAATGAGGCAGAAGCCTGGGTTGGCTTCTTGTCGAAAAAGCGACGGCAATGTGCGGAAAGCGAACCGCGAAATGGGAAAAGCGGTTCGCGAAATTCCCCTGCCCGTCGCGAACTGAAGCAGAAAGCTTCATGCGAGAAAGCGATTCGCGAAACGAAAAAGCGAATCGCGAAATCAACCTCCCCATCGCGAAGTGAAGCAGAACATAAGGTCGCATTTCGCGACCAAAAAGCGGTCCGCGAAACCCAAAAGCGAACCGTGAAATGCCCCTTCTGCGTCGCGAAATCGACATTGTGCTGAAATTAAGTTTTTTTACTCTTTGACCTATAAAAGGCACTCAAACTCGTTCCCATTTCATTTTATAAGACCCCCAAAACATCAGAACACTCTCAAGAACATCTCTCAAAGAATCCACAAGCCCTAATTGATTCTTCTTCATCCAAACACAAGAAATTGAAGAAGGAAAGCATAAATTGGGGAAATAGGAAGGAACCCCAGCTGAAGTTCTTCTCCCGCAAACCCAAATCAAAGGCAAAACTTAAGATTGAAGAATCGAGGAAGAGAAATAGGCTAATCAACATGCAAGGTAAGTTCGTACACCCATTTACTTAGGGATTCTTGGAAATCCATCACATGCATGTAGGAATCCATGAAAATGAGAAAGAAAGCTATGGGTCTAAATTAATCACCACCAATAGAGTGGGTCATGAACGATTTTGAGTTGCATGTGTCATAAACATGCTTAATAAGACTAAGAAGGAAGAAATTAGGGAAAAACATCACTTAAACTTCTGAGATTGGATAATAGTAGCTATGAAGCATTGTAGAGTAACGATTGAGTTGTTCCCAAATTGTAGATTAAAGCGTTGGAAGCGGATGCTATATAAATATATGCGTTCCAGGTATGTAAGACTATACCGTTCTTTCTTTTGCACGATTCTTGTCGAATACAATGTCTCAAAGAAGCCCCAAAAGATTACTCTATTCTTAGAAGCTAAGAGAGCCTGTATTGATTCCCTCTTACGGAAGTTTCTATATGTTGCCATCTATTTGACACTATATCAATTATGAGTTCAGTCGATATAAGCACTAAGTGTCGTGACACTATGAGAAAGGAGAGTAATAAGAGTAACAAGTAAGAACATAAGTCGTAAGTAAGCTTGCTATGAATGGAATGTATATGTATGTTTGTATATGATTGAATTGGCATGACCACTTGAAATAAAGAAGCGATTGAATGAGTCAACTCGTGATAGTTGTTTATCTACCGAGCCGTCGTATAAGTCGGTCGGACAGGCACCTAATGTGCAACTATATATATATATATAAAAGATATATATACACCGGGCCGAGCAATAGCCGGACGGGTAGTTATAAACACCGAGCCATGATGAATTCGGCCGGGCAGTGATGATGTATAAACACCGAGCCATGATGATGTGATACCCCGTAAATTCACCTATGTGATTATGCCGTAATGTGGTAAGTGTGTATGGGCCTAAGAATAAT
>MCJB01052838.1:0-21872 GCA_002018475.1 Nicotiana obtusifolia | reverse complement strand
AGGGGTGGGGGTGGGTTGATAGTGATGGGGAATAGGGTGGGAAGGTTGAAAAAAGAATCTGGAAAATGTTTCCCTTCTCTTGATAGATAAAACATTTTCCTGCACTTGAAGGAAAATGAGTTTATGAGGAAAATATTTTCCAAAATATTTAAACCAACCAAATATAAAAAAATTAAAAAATATTTTTTGAAAAATATTTTCCTTCGTGCCAAACACACCTGTAGTTGCTTGATTTTTGGCTTCTTAATCTAGAACATTTGCAGGAGCTTATTAACCTTGAAGTTTGAGTCACTAGCTGTTTTAGAATTTGATATTTCAATAGATTTCTTCGGAAAAATGACACTATACAGCTTTTGTAAAAATAATAGTCAAAAAAATATTTTTTTTGTATATATATATATATATATTCTGTATATTATATACGAAAATTATACTAATTTTTCGGCTATCGAATATAAATAATTTCTGACGCGGGCTAAAAGTGATAATACCTCGATTTCTTCTCCTTTATTTTGTTTCCTTACAGTTTGTAGAGACGGTAAAGAATCATGCTTGTCATTATATCGTGTTCAATCGGAAAATATATCTATGCGCGTGCGCATTGATCCCAAAAAGAATTGCGAATCGCCTAAGTTTTTCTTATCTTGATGTAGAAGCAATATGCAGTTAGAACTCAAGCTCTCCTATTGGCCAATGTAATGATTAATCATGCTCTTTGTCTAATACTGAACTTGATACAAAATTTGCATGTATTTATGTATATAAAATAGAAACTAAGCAAATAGTAATAACCATTTTTTAAAAAAATGAAATTTTATGACTCTCCAAATACTACTGTTATATGAGATGGAACATGGCGAGTATCTTGTGAGATCAATTACCACACAGGAGGTAACTACACAATTGAGTGATAGAGGTGTCTGATTTATCATAATTTAGAAAATTTTATGTACACGTTAAATATATACTTAAGTAATAAAGGTAAAAATTTGTTCGCATCGGATATTTTCATCAAAGTATATCTAATTTATCATGTTAAGTTTTACGCGGCGCCTTCCTGGGATTCCTTGGAAGGGCGACGTAATGCTAAGAATCGATGTCAATACAATTGTTATCCGCCAAATAAGGTCCTCTCTGTATGCTATACTAAATTGTCAGTGCCTGAGAACTGAAATGAGCAATTGATGAATGAAAGCTGATAGCATTGATGAAATGAAATCTATTACAAAAGCCATGCGGTGTCGAGGGGGAGAGACACCAGTACAGAGAAATATTTGCTTGCTTGAATGTTTGAATGTTTGAATGGTTGATCCCCCTAATAATGCTTAAAAAAAATAAACCAAAGTAACATGAGTTGACCTATGAGAGCTGTAGGAGCACACTGAATGTAAAAAAGTAAAACTACTATATATTTACAATGAAAGGACTTAGACTTGTACAAGGTAGAAATAAGTCCAATGGTAGCAACTTTGTCTTGAGCATCAGGGTCTGTGCGCTCGTTGCTGTCGACGCGCGCATCACTGTTTGTATCTGCCTGCGGCTGGGCACTAGTGTTTGGATCATGATGGGTGTGCGCGACATTGTTTGTGCGCGCGGCGCTGGGCACGGCAAGGAATTTTGGTGGGGCGACAGAGACACATACGCGCTTGTCACTTCGCGCTGTCAAAACCACGAGGCCGACCATAACGCTAGGCGTTAGGAGGTTTGCCAGGACGCCACGGGACGCGTTTAAGGGGTCATGGGGCGAGGCTAGAAAGCAGCCCATGACATAAGTAATGTAATGAGGCGAGAATATACATTCATTAACTACAGTTAAATGAGTGAAGTTAATGTGTACCCAATTGATAAATTTTTACCAGTAATAAGTGTATGACACATAAATTTTACATAAAATTTATTACTTAATTATAATTAATTTTTTTCACTACTTAAATATAATTAATCATTACTCCAACATATATTCTTATACATCAATTATAACCTAACCTGTAAAACTATGACGTGGTGCATATGGCTAAGTTACTTTTTCCCTGTAACTTTCTCTACTTCCAAACAATTCCCGTCACTCTTCAGGGAAGGAACTAGAGAAAGTATAAACCCTAACGAGTAGGGAAAAACCCTAGAAAGTTCCACTTGTACCCAGCTTCTGCTTCTTCGGCCATTTGCTAACTCACCATAGCCTACTTTCTCGCTCAATTGATCTCTCTCGCCATCAACAATGGCGTCTGTGATGGTAAGCCTCGATTTATTTTTCGACTGTATTAATGCTCTTTCTAATCACTGAAAGAATAAAAGGCTCCGTCTAGTGCCCGGCAATGCGAGAAATGTAGGCAACTTTTCATTTTAAAGAACAAATCTGAGTAGAGCTGTTTAAATTTCTCAAAAACGTGTAACAAGGTGAAGTGGAAGTCGTGGATCTAGGATATTAAGACCGTGTCTGTGTGTGCAAAACAAAGACAGCGACAGGTAACGGAAGGCTGTCGATGTGGCAGGGGAGGTTGCCAACTATGTCAATCCACCCATATTTGTAAATATTGATGTTTTTTTCAACTATGAAATTCAATAAAGCCTACATTTTGATCGGAACAGCTGAACATTGGTTGCGTTTGTTCTTTAGTTTGTCCTCAGTAAATTCAGATTAATGGTGATTAATGTGGTACCATGAGAGTATGAAAAGTGTTTATGGTGAAGGTTTTTTTGTTACATTTTAAGGTCAGACTTTTGTGAATATGACTACTGTAGGATTGACATTAATTAGTAGTGCAGACTTCTGTTTCCAAGTTGATCTACTGTTACTACTTTGTCTTAGAAGACAATTTTTATCAGTATTGGAATGAAAGGGGTTCAAGTAGATGGGAATGTATATAGAGGATTCTATAGCCAACTCCAACTAATTTGGAAATGAGGCACAATTAATTGATTGATTGGATATACCTATGTGTTACTGGTGTATTTTTTCGTTTATTATTGTTCCCTTTTTTCTTCTAAATCATTTTTTAATCTGGTGTTGTGGCTTTTGAAATAACAGCAACCTCAGATCATATTGCTGAAGGAAGGGACTGATACGTCCCAAAGGAAGGCACAGTTGGTGAGCAACATAAATGCTTTTATGGCTGTGGCTGATGTGGTGCGTACCACCCTTGGTCCTAGGGGTATGGACAAGCTGATCCACGACGAGAAGGGAAACACGACTATTTCGAATGATGGTGCCACTATAATGAAGCTTCTAGACATAATACATCCCGCTGCAAAAATACTTGTTGACATCGCCAAGTCCCAAGACTCTGAGGTATGCTGTAAATTGTAATTTTGCTGCCTCAGCATTCATGCTATTTGTTGCTATTATAACATCAGTTGAATAGTGTAGTTCTGAAATTCAAAGTTGATTGCAGTGCTTTTACTTCAAATGTACATAAGATATAGCTCATAAGTTGGACTGTATGTGCAGTGTATAACTTATGAGCTTGGAAAGTTTGATGATTGTACTGGATAATGTGTGTTGGCAGTTAGTTTTATGTTCGTCATCCTGAATACATGCTCTTTTAGAAGATAAAGTTGGTAAAAGTATTTTGAGCCGGAGAGCTGGAATATGATAAGCTGCGAAGGATGTTTGTTAAGTACTTATCACCCCGGAAAAAAGAAAGAAAGTGAATGGTTAGTTAAGTTCTAGAAAATCTATTAGCATTTCTTTTCTTTAGATCATGTGGATTTTCCTTGGAAGCAAATTTTAGGAATTGCGGACCTGATCTTATGTTTTGAGCCACTTTGAATAAGATGCAGTAGACTGGTCTTCTTTAATTGTGTCAGCTGGTTCTTCTGTCAAGGTAATAAAGAAAGGTGGGTCCGAAAATAGGTTGCCGCATGTTTCCTAGCAAAATAATTTTGAAGTGAGAGCTTTGGTATAAGGGAGAATGACTTGATTGTCTGTTTTGAAGAATTCCTTTGAATGTCGAGTTCCTACATCAAATGACCTTAAATAACCACAATATGGGCCCATTGGATAGTCTTGGGGCCTGGTGACAAAAGTATTTTACCTAGTTTGGCTGATTGCAACTTTAGACTCACGCGGACATATGGAAACTTACTGTTGGTTTGGCATCTAAATTGTCAATTTACATGGATATGAAAGCAGGTGGGCATCAGTGTAGTAAGTCATTTTTTGGGGGGTTTGAATTGAAAAGTTTGCAAGTACGGGTTCACATGAAAGTAGTGGGATAGTGGACATGTCTTACATGGCATATGATATCATCTGTGCTGTTATTATGTTGTTTCATCTTAGTCGCTACAAGCACTTCTTTTGCTGATAATACATGAAATGTAAAGAAAGCAGCTTCGTTGTATCTTTATCTGGCCAACTGATCACACTCAATGCCAGAGGAGGACAGAAGCATTTCATTTTTACAGTTTTAGAATATTAACAAGTATAAGGGGAAAAAGAAAGAGATAAACGAAAGAAAATAGTGTGCTTTATATGGGATTTTGTTGGGCATTGGCTTCGCAGCTGATAATCTAGGTGGCAACTATAGGTTGAAATGTCATAAAGAAAAGGAAGCTGCTCTGAAAATGACATAAAGTGCATTATAACTAGATGGAAGAAAGGTGAAGAGATGGTAGAAAAATATTACGAAGTTCACCTAGGCTTCCTTGTCCTAACCTCACAATCAAAGTAGCTTTTAGCTTAAAGAAGCTTAGAGAGCAGTAAATGTTATAAAATCATCTTTTTCTAACTATGGTGATCATATCTCTCGGCCTTTTTGCTAAGATCGAGGGGAATATCTTATAACCACAGTGCTCTTTGTTTGATCCAGTCGAATAACCTGCAGCTTGTCCACAAATGTTTCAGGTCTTGCAAAATTTGGATAGGACAGTAAACTAACACTTGAAAATATAGTATTGCAATTGATTATATGTTATGTAAATCCACAACTTGTTGATTTGGTCTTTTGACTGAATGGAATCCATGGTAAGCTGTGTTATAAGATTGTTTTATTGTTGCATGATTGTTTAGTTCAAGTTATTTCTGTATTTTTGAATTGACCTGAACAACATATGCGGATCCCCTCCACCCCTTCTTCATTTCTAGTGCCTTGTTGATGTCTGCAGGTTGGGGATGGAACCACTACAGTAGTTCTGCTTGCAGGAGAATTTTTGAAGGAAGCCAAGCCTTTTATTGAAGAGGGTGTCCATCCTCAAAATCTTATTCGCAGTTATCGAACCGCTTCTAATATGGTATATTGTTCCTCCTGTTTGTTCATTCCTCTCCGTCTTCCCGCTTTTGAGCTGTTCACTGTCCCAGATGGTTTAGTCATCATAGTTCATTGAGTAATTTGATATTGATTATATAGGCAATAGAGAAGGTAAAAGAATTGGCTGTTAGCATTGAGGGAAAAAGTTTGGAAGAAAAGAAAAGTCTGCTTGCGAAATGTGCTGCTACGACTCTGTCGTCGAAGCTTATTGGAGGGGGAAAAGGAATTCTTTGCACCCATGGTTGTGGATGCCGTTCTTGCAATCGGAAATGATGATAGGCTGAACATGATTGGAATTAAGAAGGTATACAATCTTGCAACTGATTTTTTTTTTCTTTTATAAGGCTTTGATTGCTTAATTTCTGACTTTGTGGCAGTGGCCTGTTGGTTCTTTTTTTTGGTCAAAGAGTTAACTGGTACTTTCATAAAGTATCAGAGTTCAGAGAACATTTTAGAGCTTATATTGATCTGAGTTTCCATCTGAATGTTGTAATGTTGTTCATGACTTGTTTAATCTATAAGCTATGAATATATAGAAATATTTTGGTACAGCTCCTTTTCTTTTTAAAGTACTGTTTCCCTGCTCTTTTAGGTTTTCATACTTTCTGTAACAGGTTATCAGATAAAGAGACTAATAAGATTTCTGTTAAAAGTTTTACACTCTGAACCCCCTTTGAGTTGTTAGGCCAGGATTTAGGGTCCTGTGTCTTCCCTTATCCTCCCCTCTTTTATCCTCCCAAGCCATAGGGCTTACAAGCTTACTTGTTTACTCCATTTAACTTGTTGATAAAAATGTGCAATGGGCTAGTTACCCCTTTTGGCTGCTCTCTGTAGTAATAAAGTTGTTGAAACATTGGCAAACCTAAGTTGAGTTGTTACAGCTAAACATTGCTATAAAGGGAGAGCTCACATCCCCTTCAGTCTCCCTGAAAATAAAGGAAACCTAGTAGAGAAGGAAAACAGTCTTATTAGAGGCTCGTTTGAGGCGCGCTTAAGTGCTGAAGCTAAGTTAAAACCAGAACCATGCACTTCACCTCGCTTAGGTGGCACTTTACTTTAGGCACTGAGGTATTTAAGGCGTGCACCTCATCGCTCATGAGCTCAGTCTTTAAGATGGTAGTACTAGACATTATATATAGTTGGTAAACTGATTACATTAATTGTTTAAGAATGTCGTGAACAAATATTTAGTGATTAGGGTTAGCAAATCAAAATTTTTGATGAGAAAACAATCTCCAAAAAGAAAAAACATCTTTCAGCGAGATCCAAAATTTAAAATTCTTTTTTCTTGATTGACATGGTTTTTACTTCATATATTTCACTTAATTATAGTTGTTTTTTTGGGAAAAGAGCCAAATATACCCTCTACTTTCATATATTATCTGCATTTAACCTCCGTTATACTATTGGGCCAAATTTACCCATATCGTTATACTATCGGGCCAAATTTACCATATCCCTTGATCTGTTAAATAATCTAAAATCTCTTAAATTCCTTTTATTTAAATCACTTGTTGTTCTTCTTGGTCCACTATTTTAATTTCAAAATTACTATTGATGTGAATGCTAAAGTTACTAGACTATACAAATTATTTATAATTTTTTTATTACCAATGCACCCATTTCTCTTTTTGTAATAAATAAAATTGGTTTAAAAATTTATTTATTTTTCAATCATATACACACCGTAGAATTTAGTGGGTCTATTTATTGTGTATTATATGCAGCTGATCATCATGTATGTATATGTATATTCAAATATATTTTGTCATTGCCTAGTTAGTATAGAGTTCGATCGACTAACTTAAGAGTGCAAAATGTGTAGGCATTTAATTAAAGCAAAGTTGAATTAGACAGTGTAAAATCTCCGAGGAACTTCAACTTCAATCATTAATACTCGCAAAGTCTCCATACATTTGGTGCAACAAATTCATTAAAATTGGGATGTTGTAAATACTTTTAGAATTTAGCAAAGCTACCTAATTTAGATTTTTCAATTTACTATACTTTATTTATTCGGTTGTATTATTTAATATTTTTTTCTCTAATTCGGAAAGTAGGTAAATGCCAATTATTTCAAAAATAATGGACCAAGAAGAACAACAAGTGATTTAAATAAAAGGAATTCGGGAGATTTGGATTACTTAACAGATCAAGGGGTATTTTTAAAACTTTGCTGATTGTAGGGGTAAATTTGGCCCGATAGTATAACAGAGGTTAAATGTAGACAATGTATGAAAGTAGAGGGGTATATTTGGCCCTTTTCCCTTGTTTTATTGTGTTGTAGTTATTTCTCTTGCATTACATATATATGTTACCTTTCTTCATTAGTGCCTCTATTCATTAAAGCTCATACTTTAATTTCACTTTTCGCTTAAATCCCGCAATAAAGTTAGCATTTTACGAACTTTTGACTTCTACTATGGGAAAAGAACGAAAGATTTGCAATATGCTAGACGTAGGGTTGTACCCCAGACTGCTTTAGTGGATAATTGGAGCATTAAATTAGAGAATATCATTGAATCTAACTTATTTATCAAGGAAAAAAAGGTTCACCAATAAAAAAGAAAGTAGAAAAATGTTCGACCATGTTGTCCTATGTTGCACTGCTTTTGCCAATATCTTTATTCTTTAGCTTTGATATGTGTTAGAGTGTGGAAGAAAAAAGTGATGATTTATTCTTTTGAGTAAATTGAAGTAGACCTCTGAGCAAATGAAGAGCATATATGCTGTTGCATTACAACTTAATTAGAGACTACAGAAAATTTTACTATTGACTCTACAATCTCATTTAATATTTTTCTGACCTTTTCCTTTTCTCCATTTTGTTGATGTGTAGGTGCCTGGAGGTAATATGCGGGATTCTTTCCTTGTAAATGGTGTTGCCTTTAAGAAGACATTCTCCTATGCTGGTTTTGAACAGCAGCCAAAGAAGTTTGTGGACCCCAAGATACTTTTACTGAACATAGAGTTAGAGCTAAAATCAGAAAAGGAAAATGCAGAGATAAGGTAGTATGTTTCAGACGTACTTCTGATTTTGTTTGAGAAGAAATGTGTAATTTCTCCAATTTAATATTTTCTTTCATAAGTTCCACTTTTCTGTATGTGCTTACTCCACCTAATCATCTTCTGTATAGGCTTTCAGATCCAGCGCAATATCAGTCTATTGTTGATGCAGAGTGGAATATCATTTATGACAAGTTGGATAAATGTGTAAAGAGTGGGGCCAAAGTTGTGTTGTCTCGACTTGCTATTGGGGATCTGGCCACACAGGTTGGATACCAACTTGCCTTACAGTCCATTGCTTTAATTAATGATTTTATCTTCACATGGATTCTTCAGAGAGCTAGAATTTAGAGAGATAGTAACTAAATGCAGTAAATGTTGCAGCCTGATCTTTGGAGAGATATAGTCATGCCGATTTTTCTTGAGTCATGGTAGTTTATTACTTTATTCCGTAATATCAAAGATGATGGAAAATGCAGATATGCTTAATGAACAAAGATTGAGTATGTGCCTCCCTCACCATCCTCTTTTTTTCCTCCTTTATTTTCTTGACTCATTTTGCCTCCCTCACCTCTTAATTTTGGCTGGGGAGGGAGGTGTCAGTAATTTGACAACAAGCCAAATTATCTAGAAATTGACAGAGTTTCCGTGAGGAAAAGTAGAAACTATAGTATCTCCATCTGGTGCTTTCCGTTTAATTGATAAAATTCTAAAATTCTTATAAACTATTGAAGTTTTGATCAGAAAAAGAGAGTTTTCCTTGATGCATAATTACTGACTTCAATTTTTTGACATGGCTTGTTTTCCTGCTGGTTGCTGCAAAGAGATGTAAAGAAGAATTAAATGTACTTTTAGTTACCGCCATCATCTGATTAAGGCTACAATTTCTACATTTCTGCCAGAACCATCTCACTGACGCTTATTTCGGCTATAGGAGATTATTGTGAAGATTATGACTAATATTCTTTATGTCTTTCATGTGCTCAGTATTTTGCAGATCGGGATATATTTTGTGCTGGTCGTGTCGCTGAAGAGGATCTGCAGCGGGTAGCAGCTGCCACTGGGGGAACAGTACAGACAACTGTGAACAATGTCATTGATGAGGTTTTGCCCTTGTACCTGTTACCTATAATCTTACTGGGACAATTGTAGACACCTCCCATAAAATGGTTGAATTATATTAGATTTTGGTCAATAACTTTTACTTTAACCAATTGGATTATTATCTAGGTTCTTGGCTCTTGTGAGCTTTTTGAGGAGAAGCAAGTTGGCAATGAGAGATTCAATATATTCAGTGGATGTCCCTCGGGCAAGACCGCCACTATTGTTCTTCGTGGTGGAGCAGATCAGGTTTTTGATCACTTCAGTTATGCATACAACTATTATTTGATTCTTTGCTCCTAATTTTCTTTTCAATGATCTGTAGTTCATAGAGGAATCCGAGAGAAGCTTGCATGATGCTATTATGATTGTTAGAAGGGCTTTGAAAAACTCTACAGTCGTTCCCGGAGGTGGTGCTATAGATGTAAGAACGTTCTATGACCTCCCGGAAAGATTTCATTGTGATAATAATTATACCTTATTGATTGAGAAAACCCTTGTATGCAGATGGAAATAAGCCGTTTCTTGAGGCACCATGCTCGAACAATTCAAGGGAAATCTCAGCTCTTTATAAACTCTTATGCAAAAGCTCTTGAGGTAGGGATTCTTCTTTCATTTCGCTTTGACAGAGATATTATGTTCTATTTTTCCTAGAATTAACTAAATATATGCTGTTGTTGTGTCACGTCTGGAATTTGTATGTGCTATTATTTCCAATGTCTGGAATTTTCGCTCTCTTATATACTTCACTTTTGTAATAAGGTTCCAACATCAATTGCTAGCTTTGTCAAGTTACCCTGGAGAACAGGAGAAATAGATGCACCACTGATAACACGAAAAAAATGCAGAAATAAATGCTAGTGATCTATTCAGTCAGAGAAATGCAAGGATGAATGTTACATGCTAGAAACTCCGATAATAAGAAATAGATGCTAGTGGTCTTTTCATTCAGAAAGAAATGCTAGGATTTATTTTCAGTCTGGTAAATGCCAGAAGCTCTGATAATGCAGCATGGTGAAAGGTGCTTTTTCTTTTCTCTGTGGTCCAAGACTTACAGGAATTTTGAATCAGTGCACAGTGAATGTAAAGGGCAGTTTGAGGGATTTTAATTGTATTGTCCTTCCTTGCCACTTTTATTCTCTTCGAGGTCTTATGATTAGTGCTTTCCCTTTATCATAAAATCACTTTTTTCTACTTTGGTGTATGTTGTCACGCTAGTCTACTTCGATCATTGGTTGTATCCTAGACCTTCTTGCATTAGTCTAATTTGATAATTGGTTTTATATAGATCTGCTTTTAATGAGTTAATCTTTGTTGGTCAGATATATTTTTACCAAAGAATTCTCTTGTTTGGTTCCAAAAGAAGCCTATCGTTTCTTGCTGTAAAAACTCTTTTAAGCTATTGATATTACTCCTCCTATGTGGTAAGATATTCGTATATATTATTATTCGTAGTTAGCTAGGCTGCCGATGCTAGTAGGTCTTTGAGATAGTCTGTAGTGTTCTTTTTGGGGACAATTTCTTGATATTGCTTACTGTGAGGTTTATGGAATTTTTTCATTTTGAAATGCATCTCCTATTCCTTATAGAGCATGTGTTCAATTCTGTGATACCTTATTAATTCAGTTCTGGCATAATGCAGATTATTCCCCGTCAGCTATGTGATAATGCTGGTTTTGATGCAACTGATGTGCTGAATAAGCTCAGACAAAAACACGCTCTTCCATCTGGTATGCCTACCAATATTTTGGGGGATATATAATAACAGTAGCTTATTGAAAAAGTACTAGTAGGAACGGTAGATTTTTTCATGTTTCCAAGTGTACTAGCCATTGTTACGAGAGTTGATAGTTTTTTCTGGAATGGCTTCTGGTAAAGTTTTGGGGTTCTTTTCTTAGAGTACTCAATGGAAATGATTTTGTCCAAAAAAAAAAAAAAGGAAAAAACATACTCCTTAATGATAATGCACTATGCTGGACAGGTGAGGGTGCACCTTATGGAGTTGACATCAATACTGGTGGAATTGCCGATGCATTTGCCAACTTTGTTTGGGAGCCAGCAGTTGTGAAGGTTAGTTACATTCACTGTTTTTTGCTGATAAATTTAGTTTAGGTTGTTATTAATCAACGACTCATCTTTTGGCACTTGTTTGTACTAAAGCATCAGTATTTCAAATGAAAATTACCTTTTCAAAATTAAAAAAAAACTAAAAGATCAGTTTTTTCCCCAAGTTATGCTTGTGTTTCTTAAAAATACTTTATGATTTCTACTTTGTCCAGATAAATGCCATTAATGCAGCCACAGAAGCAGCATGCCTCATTCTGAGTGTGGATGAGACAGTGAAGAATCCTAAGGTAATTTCGACTTTGTGGAACCACTTTCTCTCCAGTTTGTCTACCTACCACTATGGATATAATAGACAGTGCATATTGGGTTTTGCAAGTCTCCCTTTTTTCTGCTTTTTTTAATCTTCAAGGTTAAGTTGCTTTAAGAATCAGAACAAAATTCACAACTTCCAACGTTGGAGGGGCGGGACTTGAGATCCTTTTGGACAAACCTTAACGGCAAGGTTGTTAGTTGGTACTTTGCATTTTAGGGCTCGGCAGGTGTCGGAAAGATGTGGATGGACAGACTCTATATGGTGCCATTAGCCTTAAGCTGACTAAGTCAAAGCAGTCCTGTCACTCTGTCTTGCAGTCTGAACTAGACGAGAAGCGACTGGAATGTGGAAAGATGTTTTTGAGTGCTCCTGCATCTCTCAACTTTTTTTTTTTGATAACTTAGAAACCCTTGAGGGAAAGTTGGCGTACGGTTCGAAACTTGGTGGATAATGAGCCTCTATGCAATTTTTGTGCTGTTTTAGGTGGAGTTTCGTGGATTACTTTTATGTTTTTATCTTGCTCATCAGATTTTCTTTTTTTGCTTGTGTTGGATGTGTTCGTCGCACTTGTATGTGTCCTTGCTATGCTAGAAGTAATTCCTGTTTCCTTTGAAATTGCAGTCTGAGAGTGCTCAAGGAGATGCTGCTGCAAGCGCTATGGGTGGTAGAGGGCGTGGAGGTGGTCGTGGTCGTGGAATGAGGCGGCGATAGATTTCACAAGTTCTTTGCAGATTTTGCTATGATTTTCATTTAAACTTTTTTGCATTGTTCACTCCTGCTGAGATGAAATCGAAAGAATGCAAGGAAAAGAAAGGTGGGAAGCAAGGGGGTTGACCCCTTGATGGTACGCCATCTTTGTATGTGATGTGATTCCCAAGATTGGTCTTATGTTCTGGCGGTTGAGTTTATTTTTATTTGTGAACTAATTTCCGGGTTTTGCAACTGTCATATTTCCATCGACTGCTAATGTAATGTATTTCTAGTTGTCTCCCCTGTCGTATTGAAATCAGTGCAGAACTCCCTTGTAAGCCAATGGAGTAAAATGCATCCTTGACCAAAATGTTAAAATTTGGACATTGATTCTTTTGTAGTTACCGAAAGATCAAAGCACTATTGTGTTAATAATCTTGCACACCCTGAGAACTAAAGCATCTCCGCTGTCAGTTTTTCAATGTGCGAAGCCTGCCGGTGGATATATGCAGAATTCCTTTCAGGAATAAACTCCATCTGGTCGTGAAGGGTTCTCAGTTATACTAAATAAGAAGGTTTAAAACTAACAGCTTAAAGACAGCAAATTCAAAAATGAAATACGATCAATGCAACTCAGACAGCTACTGCCGCAACTTAGAGCATTGTCTAGTCCGATGGCATATGTAGGATAATAGGAAAAGAAGCCATACGGCAAAAGGGATTTTGCAAGAACTATGAAATAAATTAGTAGGTAGTAGGAAGTGGTAAATCGGCGTAATTTCATAGAGCTGTTTGGTCTAAAACCGAAAACAGAAGGATTGTGCATGTGTCATTTGTGCATATTTTCAAGTTATGTTACTCTTCATACCACGTTCCAGTTCCAGCAAACCAATTTACTGTTTAAGTTCAAAGTATGATCAGCAACCTACATTGAGCTAGCTTGCAACTCCTTTATCTTTGACGGACCATATAGCCTTTAGAAGTATCCATTCACAAGTTATATCGGAGAAGGGCTTAGCATTGTGAAGTTCGTGCACGACAAAAGATCCATCACATAAACATTGTTTTCTGAACTTTATAAAACCTAAGTTTACAAATCAATTTTTCTGATAAATTGACAAATCACATATTTTTTTTGGATATAAAAGCATACCTAGGGTTGTGCTGGAGTATGTACATGGCCGAGGCTTGTGAATCTATTACAGAATAATCATAGGACAACACAACGCTGACTAAACCAATTCCACTCGTTTACTAATATTTTCTATAAGCTGGTTAGCACTAAGCACATTCTCAAGAAGAGTTCTACGCTTCACAAGCTGTCTTGGATTTCTACATGTTTGTAATATATCTGACATTTCTTCAGCTTTCTCAATGATGGATTTTCTTCTCGTATGCGAAGAGTCTTCATCTTCAA
This sequence comes from Nicotiana obtusifolia, assembly GCA_002018475.1. Classification (NCBI taxonomy): domain Eukaryota; kingdom Viridiplantae; phylum Streptophyta; class Magnoliopsida; order Solanales; family Solanaceae; genus Nicotiana; species Nicotiana obtusifolia. The sequence continues at coordinate 8,032 of MCJB01052838.1, read as the reverse complement.
TATATGTGTTGGGCAATTTCTCAGAGTGGGGTGTAGAAACCATCATGTCTCTAAGTTTCTGTACCTTTTCAGTCATTCCTTGTTTTTTGAGATCATTGCACATTCTCTGATATGTAAGGTATTGAGGAACTAGTCCTCTCCGAATCATGTCACGAAACCACTCAATAGCATCATCAAATCGATGCATCTTGCAGAATAAATGTACAAGCATGGTACTTGTAGCCAAGTCCAAATCAAAACCCTTTGCCCTCATCTCTTGGATAATTTGCATTGCCAGATCCAATCTATCCTGCTCACATAGCATCTTTACCAGCAGATGGTATGTTAGTCGATCTGCAACATATCCAGATTCAATCATCTTGGTATAGAGGTTTAAGCCTTCTTCAATCTTCCCAAACTTGGTGAAGTACCGAAAGAAGTAATTATAAGTTGTTGCTGTTGGCATAAAACCTCTATTTATCATCATCTTAAGAATCTTACTAGCCCCAATAAGATCTCCTGCCTTGCAGAAACCTTTCACCAACGAATTGTAAGTTGATAGAGTTGGACCAGATTCCAAAACCAACAGCCTCTCCATCATTCCTGATGCTTCCTTGAACCGCCCAGCTTCTCCTAATGCATCTATTATTGGATTGTAGACAATCGCATTGGGATCAATTCCTTCCGCTTTCATCTCACCAATCAATTCAATTGCCATCTCAACTCTACGCATCCAGCATAATCCTTCGACAAGGGTACCATAAGTTACAACATTAGGTTTTATGCCCTCCTTTTTCATCTCAGCCCACAACTGCTCAGCTTTCTTGAGCTTTCTTGATCGAAACCATCCATTTAGCAATATATTATAGGCCCGAATAGATGGCAACCAATCTGTGTCTTGTCCTTTTCGTCTATAAAAATACTCAGAAGCTACCCTCACATGCCCCTCTTTGCTTAAAGAATCTAATAGTATCTCAAATAAGTTGTTTTCGAAGCCTAAAGCATGTATAATGTCTAAATTTGAAGAAAATTCATATGTTCGAATTGCTGGTAAGAGCATACCTGCAAAGACAAAAATTTACGTCACACATGTACTCTTCAGATAATTAGAATTTTCAAGCGTAAACCAAATATTCATGTGACCAAAAGTTCGAGATCATTTTATGAATTCACTAGAGAAGATACGTGGCACTGGATCTTTTTTTGCAGTTGGTTTTCCATTCAATGACATCATGGATTGGATATAAATGGCAGGCACTAAAGGAATTTCTTTTTTAATTTTTGCAATCCAGTAGAATCCCACTAGTGGTGTCTGGGGAGGGTAGAATGTATGCAGACCTTACCCCTTCCCCGAAGGAATAGAGAGGTTGTTTCCGGGAGAACCTCGGTTAAGAAACCAGGCACTAAAGGAAAGAAAAAGAAAATCAATTTGGCATGATAACTGCATTCGATATGGTTAAAGCGAGACAATTTTTCCTCTCTTTTATTATACTCCCATTGTCCCATTTTATGTGACACTTTCCTTTTTAATTTGTCCCTAAAACAAAAGGAATGATATATTTCTATATTTAGAAAAAATTTAACTTGAAACTTCCCATTTACCCTTAAATCTTAATGATATGATGTATGGCATTTTAGCCTACAAGTTTCAATCGTCTAGCTTTCTTTCTTAAACTCCGGGTCCAGTCTGTTACCATGTCAAAATTTGGCTGAACATAATCACATTATATAACAAACCAATATCTTTTATGGGTGCCCTGATAGATATTCCCAATATTACTTTCTGACAAGCAAAATCCAACACATTAGACTCTTTGAATATCAAATAACAACTTAGTGTATAAGTTTAAAATTTAAAATAAATAAACAGAGCAGCATTTTAGCATAATGTACAAAGCAACTTCAATTGCAAAGCTTTCCCCTCACTGACATCAGATTGTGAGCACACCACTTGCTAGGGGAATAGAAAAATCAGAGGTCAACAACTCTAAAACATCACCTATTTCAAGCAAAACATAGCTGGTTTCACCCATGGGATAAATGAGGATTATTTCAACAGGTTGACGGCCAGCCTAAAACTAGTTGAGCTATAATAGATCCTCTGAATAGTAAAATTATGATCCCAAACTACTTTAAAATTGAGGTGCAGTGAATCCATTCATTGAAGTTTTAATCATTTTTATGTATGATTATGCGGGGAAAAAACAGTACCTGCCCTTGCATATCGTCTGATCATTATTGCAAATGTATCAAGATTGGGTCCTTCAATAGAACTGAGTCTATCAAGTATCAAATTCCCTTCCCTTGCCAAGGGCATTAATCATAGCATTAAACGCAGTAACAGAAAACTTAAATCACTCTTTCTTCTCAGCCCATAAGTAAAGGGTAAACAAAGGCTTAGGAGAAGAATCAAAATGGGTGAAAAGTTGAAGAAACAGAGGTTCATTTACTTCAAAAATCCCAGCTTTATCCAATGCATTTTCAAGAATCGGTCCAGGTGGGATGGTGGGGTCACTGAGGAGGTCACATAGGCTGGTGAAAGTAGTGGGGCAGTAATTAGAGATGGTGGGGTTTTGGGGTTGGGATGAATTGAGGGGGGTGGTGGGTTGTTTGGGTGGGTGGTGCAGTTCAGGTGGTGGTAATGGCCATTTCATCAGGGGCGATTTCAGCTTTGAATGGGTTGAGAAGAGCTTCGAATTAGGGTTTTTTTGGGTAGTGGTGAGATGTGAGAGAAGAGAAGTTAGAGAGATAATGGAGCGGCGGATGTTTAGAGTTTTCATTGCTCCACACTAAGTACACAATCTAATCTAATACTATATAAAAATCTTATACTAGTTCATAAATTAAAGCATTTGATGCATTTGTGTATCCACTGTTTCTGTTGTTGGATTTGTGTCTGCTCATTGGAGAGAAGAAGCAAAGAGTGAGGTAGTAACTATGGCGGATTGGGGTTTTTCTGGGTTTATGCCAATGATTTCAAATCCGTAAATAGTAATAATTTATAGATTGCGTCTAACATAATTGCCATCTTATTTAATACCACCAATAGATCTAACATCTTGTTTGTATTGTCGTTATATATTGTATTGTCTTATTACTTTAAATATAATTTTTATTTTGGTTGTTACTTAAATTTTACTGAATTGTATCGTTAAATCCGTCTTATTTTTCCTAAGCTGAGGCTCTTTCCAAAACAGCCTCTCTGTCTTTTTGAAGGTAGGGATAAGTTATGCGTACATAATACCCCCAGATCCCACTTATAGGATTACACTTGGTCTATTATTGTTGTTGTTGTTGTTGTTGTATTGTTAAATCCGTCGTGTTGAAAAATCACACTTTATGTAACGACGGATTAGGTGTAGTGACACTTTATGTATCGGTACCTTGATTTTTCCCTCTCATTTTCCGTTCCTTATTATAAAATAAGCATATTTTATCCTCTATCTTTTTTTATATATATAATAATTCTACTCTGTCCCCAATTTTTTTAGTAATGTTGTAAGTTTATTTTTCATATTGTTGGTGTGTGACATCACGAAACGACATCAAACAATACAATCTATCCAAATATTGTATTCATCAAACAATACAATACAATGTAGTACAATACAATGCGATACATTATGAAACGACAAGTACCAACCATCCAGACAAACTGTAATAGTGATGCGCCGATTATTTTTCTTATGCAGCCAACCAAATTCTATATTTATATTGGTATTTCACTTTTGAACTATTTCGATTTAAAATCTTGAAAAATTGAACTTGAAAAAGTCAAACTATGTTTGTCATATAAGATGAGAGGGGGTGGGACTATAATTTAACCATCCCTCTTGTATATAACACAAATCCTTGTGCGGATTCAAATCTGTTTCTTTATTATCACGGCATTTTGTAACAAATTCATTTTCAATAACCTCTCTAATAAAAAATTATGTGTGGTCAATAGAGAAGTAGAAGAGATGAAAACAATATGTAATTCTTATTATATACAAATATGTAGTATGTAGTACAGAAATTTGATCCATCTGTATAAAAGTGAATGTCACAGAAATTCATGAGAAATATGTGTATTGTAGATGTAGTTGCATCCTTATTCTCTTTAAGCTGATCAATGAATCAAAACTGAGATAAGAACCCTGCAACAAAATACAATGTATGTTATCTCTTTCTTAAATTAATAATTGCAAAATTAGCAGTTTTTAGCTAATATCAAATTCAAAATTTAAATAAAGTGGGGGTACAACTTAATATATACGCACATGTTTTGAATATTTTCGTTAAATCTTTTGCACACGCATATACTAATATACACACAAACCATGAGTTTCAAGGTAGTGAGTGCACGTGCATCAACTGCATATATGTTTGATTCGCCTCTATCTTAGGCAATATTGTCACACTCCACTTAAGGAGAACACTTCACATTTTTTCCTCCTTTTTTTCGTCTTCTTTCAGTATGCAGGGATCATCCATAGTCGCTTTCAGATTACATGATATATGATTTAGATTGAAACATATGAAATATATGCAGGAGTATGCAGGGCGGATATACATACCTCAAGCGGTGTCACGGGACAGCTCTTCGCTAGGAATTTTTACTAGATTTAATGTATGTTAAATAATAAGCAAAATGAAAAATATTAGGTGTAAATATAAAATATGATATTGATTGTCATTATAGTAATTTATTTATTTGTTCACTTGTTCAAATATTGACACCACTTACGGAAAACCCTACATTCGCCGCTAGGAGTATGAAACATCACATAATAAAGGCAAGACAAGAATTTGAGAGCACAAAACTCTTTTGATGAAATCATATTACCCTTAGTGTTAACATGTATGCCCCTATTTCTTCTTCTCTGGAAGTTGAAGCACTTGATTGCAAAAGCAAAGGTTACTGCAAATAGAATACAGAAACCAACCACTGCAACACCAGCAATGCCTAAGAAATCATGCCTATATCCAAACTGTTCTTTAATGAACCTTTTTATTGGTAATGTATGAACACCATCAGCAAGCCTAAGATGTTCATTTACTTCTCCATATTGTGATGTTAAAAGTCCATATAAACTCCAGGCTACTGGATTAGCCCAATAATACCATCTCCACCAAATCGGGATTCTCTGTAAAGAGAAAAAAACTAAGTTAGTGAATATAACAAATCCAAGATTTTGTGATTTCGCGTTCATCGATGAAGGGGAACCTTTGCGTAATTGATAAAGTTGTTGCCATGTTACCACGAGGTCACGGGTTCGAACCGTGAAAACAGCCTCTTGCAGAAATACAGGTAATACTGCATACAATAGACCCTTGTGGTCCGGCCCTTCACCGGACCCTGCACATAGCGGGATCTTAGTACACCGGGCTGCCCTCTCGTTCATCGATGATCACATGATGAAAACGACTACTAACAAACTTCTGTGTTCATGATGAAATAGAACACGTTAGAGCAATATTACCATTCGAGAAATTATGAAGCCGCTGAACAAATTCCACATCATATAGAATGGTGCAGCAAGAATTGCAGCAATGTTATGGTTTGGAGAGACTGAAGTTGTCATCATTCCGAAGAAAGTGAAGTATAGTAGTGTGAAGTACATGAAGTATATGTACCAAACAAACTTCCATACGTTCCACTCGAAAGATGCCATGAAGTAGAATATGGTACTATATATTAGTGTCTGTATGAAAACATATGGAAATTCAATTGTGACCTGCAAAAACAGTAAGGTCCAATTTAGATAGGCAAGCACATCATTTGCGGACCAAGTCTTACATTGAGTCATGTAAAAGCACATGAAGAATATCAAGATGACATGCCTGTGCAAATGCAAAGGGTAGAGCTGAGTACATCCCTGCTGCTCTTTCTCGATATGAGACGAATCTTTCAACGTATACCACAGGTTGGACAGAGGACGCGTTCGTGATTCCAATAAAAAGAACTGCTGCATACACGGATCCCATAGCATTTAATATGTCCTGCTGAGTACTCCTGTGGTGAAAAAGCTCGCAGATTAAGTGAAACAGTAAAAACAGTTGCTAACTTGTATTAAGGAGAAATTTCAGTATGACAACATTCAGTTGACTGATTATGAGGAATCATTTTAATGACTTCAGTCTTGTGCCAAATGTGTCATAAGATCAAAATGAGGGAACAGATTCATATCATTTCGAATGGTGAAGACAAAGTTTCAAGAAAGAAACCTCTTAGAACCAAACTTCCAGCATATACTTCCAAACATCAATGAGATTATGACTGTGTAGAAGAAGCGGACAGCTATATGCTGCGGATTTCGCCAGTAGGACAGGTTTTGCTTCCAAAGACATCCAAGAAACTGCCCAAAAAAGGACTGAGAGTACTTGCTTGGGAAATTTAGTTCAATTGAATCTTCTTCTGGTTTGCTTAAACTTTCAGCCATTTCCTCATTTTGCATGAAATATGACCGAAACGAAGGTTAATTATAAAAAGAAAAAATCAGATATTTTCTTAATCACAGACACACACACACACAGGTACCTATATAAAGTTGATTTCCGATAAATGTCCGCAAAATCTACACCGAGGCAATTTTCTTCCGCTGGAGAAGTGATTTCCAGAACCCAAGCAGCAGGGTTCTGTCCAGACTTAATTTTGTGAACTCCTTGAATTGCCTAGCGAAATTAGGACTGGGTTATATATTATGCAGTTTTAAGGCATCGCAAGCTCTGAATTGATGAGTTAAGGGATTACCTCAAAATACTGAACAAGCTTGCATGATCTGTTCCCCAGTGAACCAGCATAAATGAGCTCTCCACCTCTTTTCGCGAGCAAAAGCTGCATACCAAGTAAAATCACGCCTTACTTGCAGAAGCTAAAGGTACTAATCATATCTTAAGTTTATTATTCATCATACTTGGATGAAAACATAGGTGATTGACTGATTGGTATATAACTGCTAGAACTGTAACTATAGTAGTGTAGATTTCAAGATTAGATGTGCATTGTGCAAGATTTAAGATGAAAACCTCGTCAAATGATTCGAAGATATCTATACTAGGCTGATGGATGGTGCAGACGATTGTTCTTCCAGTGTCGACAATGGTTCTCACTGTTCTCATTACAATGGCTGCAGACCGGGCATCTAGTCCTGAAGTAGGTTCATCCATAAATACTATTGAAGGATTGGCGACAAGCTCAACTGCAATCGTCAACCTTTTCCTTTGCTCTGTTGACAATCCATCTACCCCAGGTAGGCCAACTAAAGCTCGACGTAATGAAGTTAGTTCCACTAGCTCCTCAACCTCTTCAACAAAAGCCTGCAAAATTGGTTCTTCCTCAGGTTCTGTATGTACAAATTGTGAAACGATCACAAGTTCAACGAACTATAGCGATTACCTTTTGCGTTTTCAGATCAACCTGCGAAGATAACCTGAGCCAAGCGGAAAACAGTAGTGACTCGTGGATAGTTAAGCAGGGGGAATGAACATCATTCTGTTCACAATATCCAGATACCCTTGCAAAAGTTTCTTGCTTTTTGGGGTGTCCAGAAATATAGATATTTCCTACTATATGTCCACCAGTTTTCCTACCAGCTAAAACATCCATTAGTGTAGTTTTACCAGCACCACTAACACCAACTAATGCAGTAAGCACGCCTGGCCTAAATGCACCGGTAACATTGACTAGTAACTGCAATTTATCTCCGGCTAGACCTTGTTGCTTAAGTTCCTGAAGAAATAATTCAGACCATGATAAGGGATTTGTTATGGAACAATTGCATTAAATTGCTACTAGAATTAAACTTCTGTTTGTTTACCATGGGGACGTCAACGTAGTAACTGATGTCTCTAAACCACATGGAAAGTGGCCGAAAAGGAAGAACCATGCCTCTTCGTTTCTTCTGCTCCCTTCCTGCCGAGAAACCAGAAGTCATGAATTTTCTCATTGAAACTGAGAATGCTTTAACAGACCAGTGAATGAGTGTGTGTGGTTCAAAAACTCTCCAAATGGAATAATGTTATATTCACTCTCTTGTTCTTTGTCCTTGTTCTGGATCTTTCTCTTTGA
>MCJB01052837.1:0-21874 GCA_002018475.1 Nicotiana obtusifolia | reverse complement strand
AAGACCATAAAGTGAATACATTAAGATCCTTCTTGTGATAACTGGACTATGTTTGAAGCCCAGTCTCAAAAGGTGCAACTCTGCCTAAGATAGATATTGAACTGGCCAATTTCGACAGTCCATGGGTTCAATTTGCGTCTTCATTTTGAGACAATGCTAATAGGGATTATCACTTGCAATATTAACGTGAAATCTGAAGTATGGTTAGTTACACATATTATGGGCTGTATTTGTAATGGGTCATAGATTTGTTGAGTAATGGGTTTGAGAACCAGTTAGGCTGCCTGGAAAAAAAATCAGCTTCAAATGCAATTGTTTACTTTATATCGCTGATGATTACATTCATAAATCGGCCTATATGGGAGCATTTGGCAGACTGCTTAACAGCTTTTCTTCAATAACGCATAGCAATAAAATTTGATAAATTAGAAGAGGTGTGCCGTATAATTAATAACAATCGCTTATGGCCTCAATTAATTAAAGTTGATATTAGTAAATGAGTAAGCCTTAACATTTTAAATTAGGAAGTTCAAGTCAAATATGATTAATTGTGTTGCCACTGTGGGTACGGTTCCCGTGACATAGTGACAATACGAACTTCGGGGGTGCCTTTTAGGTGACTCGATTTTAATAACTTTGAATAGTAATGGTTTTTTTAAATAATTCAAGGTGTGCCGTGCAAAACAAAAATCAACAAATACATGGCCCTCATTATTAAAATCCTTAGAAAATCGAGGCGCGCTATTTAGCAAATTTCATGGCCCTCGAAAAGTTAAAAACGCGTAGCTGCTTTAGGCGCGTTATTTTAATAATTGAATTTCCCAAAACTCGGGTGCGCATTTATGTGACCCAAATCAAAATTCCCGATGTTTAATTAAAAGATGTTACAAATTACGGGTGCATTTATGTGACGTGATTCGTGACATATTTTGATTAACATTGCAATTCTTCAATAATTTTAAAAGCGGGATAAAGTAAAATGCACTGTAGGCTGATAACAGGTTTAAAAGCAGATAATAAGCCGATATAACAATAAAGCGACCGTGTTAAAACCACGGAACCCAAGGGTGCCTAATACCTTCCCGCGGGTTAACAGAATTCCTTACTTAAAATTTCTGGTTCGCAGACTTCTTTATGAGAGTCAAACTTTTCCTCGATCTGGGATACCGGTGACTTGGAACGCCAATTTAAATTTCCAAGTGGCGACTCTGAAAATAATTCAATAATCCCATTTCGATTAAATGTCACTTTAATTGGAAAAACTCATTTTTATACATTTCCTGCCCGGGGAGTGTACGAAAAGAGGTGTGACACTAAGTCCATCGTGTGGCCCTGGTCTGGACTCTGCATTGGTGGATTTTTTCTATTTTGTCCGGAACAAGGTTATTTCAATCTTACATGACCCCAATTCGTATAAAAGGGGTCTTAACTCTAATTTGGAGAATACCTAACATATTTTTGAGAGGAGAACATGTCACGTTGGTGGGGAAAACATAAACCACGCTTGGAGGAGGCTTCTAACTAGTTTTTCTTCTCTTCTCTTACTTTAATTTCATAGTTTATTAGTTCTAGAGTTTTGGGTGCTACATGAAAGTTGTAGTTTGAAGCTTGAATTGTTCTTGTTATTTTATCATATTGATTTATTTATTCAATCTTGTGCTTAATTATTTGATTGCTTGATCACCAATTGAAATACTATCTATGAATCTAGGATGAACTCGGTAGAGAGAATTCTAGATTGCATATAAGATTGAGTAGAGCGAGATCTTGAATCTGAGTATTGGGAAACGGATTAGCAGTTAGGATAGGGATATACCTAATCGCCTTGCTTGGTTATTCTATGGGAATTATTTATGCGTTCTTGTTAATCCTAATTCCATAGGAATATAGGCGTTAGGTTAACTTGAATATGCTAGCAGTATTTTAGGAAAAGGCTACAAGTAATATTAACCCTATCAACCAATAAACTAGATAAATTAATTAGACAATTTAAATGGAAGATTCAACGAGATTGTTAGCTAACCCACAGCTCTAGAATATTGACTCTCATTGAATTTGGGTCTAATTTTGCTAACTTGTTTCCTTTAATCTCTTAGTTTGCCACTCTAGATTAGTTTTAGTTGAAGACATTAGGAAATCATTTGAATAGATTAATTGTTTGGGTTTAGTTTAGTTGATAGTTAATTATAAGTTCCCGTGGGTATAATATCTGAACTTACAATTCTATATTACTTGTCGATCACGTATATTTGTGTGTGCATTTGGAAGCAATACATTTCAAAATAAGAGAATTCATAAATTACAAGTAAAAGAAATGAAGAAAAATAACTCAATAAATCCTCGGTCCCAATGCTCTAGTAAAACATACAAATGTTTGGAGTTAAACACTGTTCCCTAATAATTTTCTTATACTATATCCCCAGAACCGCACAAAGAACTTGTTTTAATTTCTAGGCTTATCTTTAGTTTCATCACTATATCTTAATGTGGTCCAAAAGGAGATTCGAGCATAGGCAGACCTATATGTAATATTGAAGGATAATATCAAACTCCGTAAACTTTAACAAAAATCTTTTATATATATATATATATATATATATATATATTTTAAAAATAGTTCATTTAAATTATTTGATACTTTAAATACTAAAAGCCTTTAGAAAATATTAGTTGAACAAAATATTATATCCCCGTCGTATTAAAATGCTGAATCTGCTTATGAATCAGAGGATGTAACAACAAATATAGTGACAGGGAAGTAGGGCATATGCTAATAAATGAACTTTGCCAGCTTCGGCTATTGAAATAAACTAAAAATTTGTCCCTCCATTATGTGTATCTGTTCTTTTTCAGATATTCCAAAAGAAATTTAATGTATTTACATTAATATGATGTTATCTCTGTTTGTAGTTTGTTAGGCACATTTTATATGAACTTATACTGATATTATGTCACATACGTTGTCTTATTGCTCAGTATACGTCATGAGTTAATATAGTGTTCTATGTTGCCGACGTTCAAAGGTGGATCTGTATTAAAGATAGTCTCCTAAATGTATTCGTTGCTTCAATGATGTATATATGGTTGAAAATTTTCTTTAAAATAGTATTTTCATCTTATGTCCGAAAATGCCGTAAATGATTAGATGTGTAGTTACATACTCCGATACAATTAAAAAAATCATACAAATATTTACACCAATTCAATAAATATATTATATATATTTTTGCAAATATGATTATTATTAAATTTAGTGGCGGAGCTAGGATTTTCACCGAGAAATGTCAAAATATGAAAAACTAGATACATCAAAAATCAATGGGAGTCAACGTATAAAAAATATATATAAAATAAAAAAATTTATCTAGCAATATAGAGTAAGTATTCGGCAAAAGGATGTTGATTGACACTCCTTGGTTGAACGCATGTGGCTTCACCACTGATTAAATCATAGATAATTAAGATACATCCTCACACCTTAATCTATCATTAACATGGTAATTATATAATTTGATGTAAACATCCGGTGAGGGTAACTTAACACTTATAATGCGATCAAATGTTTTTGAAAACGATGTAAAGTAGTCTCTCGAATAATTTATACTCTATAATTTTTTGTTGTAATTTTCCAATTTTAATCCTCTAGCTAGAACATTAATCTTGCAAGACTTTTAAAAAAGGAAGGATTGATGTAAATATAAAGACACGAGGTCTGATTTTAATTAGAATTTTGAAAGACGTTAAAGGACAATAAATTGGTAGACAAGATAAAATAGGGACAAAGTATATAGTGTATAATATTGAGATCATAATACGAAACCTGCATTTTCTTTCTCTTCATTTTCAAAACTACTGTAATAATAAAAACATATGCGGAAGAAAGAAAAGTAAAAGCCATTTCTTTTATTTTGTCATTTTGGGATAGAGCAAAAGGATTAGTCTTTATGATTTTTTTAAACGGTTATTGTCTAAAGTGAAAAGCAGAAAAGTCAGAGTTTCTTATCTTTTTGCTTACACAATTATTGGAAAAAAAAATAAAGAAAACACCAAAGGAATATAAGAAAGTAAGTGGGTGGGCATAATTAACCTGCGTGATTGTCTAGTCTAACACTCATCATAAGAAAATGACATTTCCAATAAAAAAAATCTCATTTATCTTAATTAATTTTCTTTATTGATAGTTCACTGTTAGGTGCACCCATGATCATCATGTATTAAATCTGTTTCATGGAAATCTTTACTATTGATCTATTTTCTTTTCGTTATTTTCATTATTCTGAGACTTGCTCAGTTGGTAAAGTATTTTTACCCACGATCATTAAGTTCTGCGTTAAGTCATCGTAAGTCAATTTAATTAATTTTTAAAATTAAATTAAATTAAATGACCTAAATAATTTAAAAATAAAAATTATGATATTCAAAAACTACATAAAAAATACTATAAATTATAATTTTTTATGTCAATATGATGAATTAAATTTTTTAATATTAATTAAAAGTCAAACATAATGAATTTCGAAAAGCAAAAAAATATCATATAAATTGAAACGAGAGTATAATTTTAAAGACATTCGAAGTTAGACTTCCAGAGGAGACCGAAGTGACATTTGCTGAATTTTTTGGTCTATGATATTAATTATGAAATAATTAGTTTCTCTCTTTTTCATGTCAAATAAAAGAGAAAGAAAAGACCGTTTGCATAAACACACAAAAAGATCATTCATTTGGAGGCCCTCACTTAGTAATTTTTCTTTTGATAAGAGAAATCATCTATACCATAATATCAAATCCCTTCTTTCCTTCCATTGTATCCATCTTTTTTACTATGGTGATGTGATTAATATTTTTACTGCAAGGTGATAATCTCCTCCTAATTAAGGTTAATTAATATCATATACGAAAACTTACCACAACAATTTTGCTGTCACAAAATAGAAATAGTATTCTTTTCTCTCTTTATACATACATAGTTAACAAATTAGAAAAATTCAATTGTAGGAAAAAAATAAACTCGTGACACTACAGTTCTAATTGCGGATGGTTCTTACACGCATAAAAAATAAGTAGCGGATTATACCTTAAATACTTACCATTTTTAACAAGGAAGAAAAAAAAAAACATGAACCTTAATTGTTTCACGTTTAACCCTTTACTTTAATTACTCCATTATAACTTAACTATCAAGGTTCTGTTACAAATATAATATATTATGGATGTTCATTTAGTACTCCGTTGTAAATAAGTTTTTTGAGAGCTTATTCATACGGGACTCCGTCGTAAATATGTTTATCTATTTAGTACTCTATTGGAAATAAGCTTCCTGAAGAAGCTTATCCTTTCGATATTCCATTATGGATAAATAATACCCCTGGTACAAAATTATCTATATCTGGTATGATAAGCTTATCCTTTCGGTACTCCATTATGGATATATATTACCCCGGTAGAAGATTATCTAGATCTGGTACAATAGCAGCTTACACAGCAGCTTGTAGTAGCAGCTTGCAATGGGCTTAAACAGCAGCTTGCAGTAGCAGCTTACAAGTAGCTTACAGAGCAGCTTACTTTCTTCTATAAATAGAGGAGATTTCAGTTCATTATATATATATCAGTTTGAAGTTGAATAAATGTATCAGTCTCCCTCTATACTTGTCTTCGATTTATTTACTTTACAGTCTTTATTTTATAACACTTTATCAGCACGAGTCTCTAATTTCATCATCATTACCTGACTGTGAGGCAGCAGACTGCCCTTGTGCGTGGTCAAACCGAGTTCATTCAAAGCATTTTGAGGAAAATTATATCCTTGGAGTGATGAACAGTATGTTGGTTTTGTTAATTTCCAACTCTACGAAGAGATGAAATCCTTCTGATGTCATTTACCAAAGGACTTGCAGGTATATTGTGATTTGAAATACTTGAAGGCTAAGAAGACAATGGATATTGAATCAACTTGTTGTGTTAGTGCTCTGTATACGTTTTAGCATATAACAACTATTTTTTTATATATTTGTTTTCATCATGTTGTCATCTTCATTAAAGATTACAAAGTGGATAATATTATAAGGTCCACTTAAACTCCAGCAAAGTCTGCAAGAAATATATAGCCACCAGTAGTGGCAATATTTCCTAAGTCTTGTTATGACTTAATTTTATGGTTTACTTGAACTCTAGCAAAGTACGACCGCTAGAAGTAGCAATGTTTCGTATATCTCATTGTAACTAAATTTTGTTAACCACCAGAAGTGGTATATGCCTATGACCACTAGAAGTGATAATTTAGGCTTTCTATGGTTACAATTAAAGATAAGCTAAAGAAATATTGTCTATATTACATGCACGCCTCGATTTGCTTCTGAAATAGTAAATATTTTAAAAGAGGTTGAAGCATCACAATTTGATGTGATTAATGCGCGTTCAGATTATGTTTGATTTCCTGAAGGATGAGAATTTTTGATAAATATTAATCCATTCCCTGAAGTGAATGTGATAATATTAATAAAGCCGTAAATATGAACACGCTCTTTACGTAAATATATTATAATTCACCTCCAGAAGAGTTAATATGATTGAGAGAACATATCCTTAATCCTTCATGCTTCGAATTTGCCCCTAAAGTAGTAAACAATTAAAATTTCCTCCTGAAGCAGGAAAATATTATAAAGCGGTGTAAATACCACAACTCACCTCCTAAAGAGGCAGAATAATAATGGATATAAAATATTCAGATGTTAATATTGTTTCTCCCTGAAGGAGACATTTGTCATAAAGTTGGTGGTAAAAATACTGAAATTCTTAACTTTTGTCATTTAGAAATTTAGTATTGTCTTTTTATTGTTCATTTGATTATGATTTTTTTTCTCATGACACTAGACGTGTCTGAGCGATATTTGGTAGTACAAAATTTATCAAAAGCTCCTGAAGAGCTAACTGTTTGTCTAGAAGACACATGACACAAGTAGTGCCTGAATAATATTTGATTGTGGACGATAAATTGAAGGTTTCCGAAGAGCTTATATACAAATATGTCATTCGTATTATATAATTATAGTCAAGACATATGTTGTAGTAAACCTGAAGTTTACTAATACAAATGACTATCATATTGAGACTACAAATGATTGGAAGATTGAAAATCTCCATTTCCACAATCATAGGGGGTAAAATAATATGTATATGAGAAGTGACCCGTCTTATTCTTCAATTTGTACTATATCATGTATCACAGTAAACCAGAAGTTTACTAATGCAAAAGCAGTCACAGTAAATCAGAAGTTTTACTGAGGGAAAAGTAGCTACAATAAACCAGAAATTCGTTGATACACAAGTAGCCATAGTAAATCAAAAGTTTGTTAATGCAACAATTTATGCCGTAGTAAACCAGAAGCTTACTAAGAGATTGCACATGCCGTGATAAATTTGAAGTTTTTTTGCTATTTTAAAATGAGCTATTTGAGAATTCAGATAAACATATACTGAAGAACTAGAAGATTCTTCAAGAATTCTCTCGTGTTGCTCGTTCTCATAATAAATTGATTATACCAGCTAAAGTTAGGACTAAGACCCCTGAATTCTGGAATATATAAAAGGTGAATATGATCCCATTCACCTATCATGTGAACCACTTATAGATGCATCTATGAGATGGTTACATGTGTGTTTATTGTCAACCTGCAGTTTGGCATTTGAAATTACTTTTCTCAATTAAGAGCATAATTTTCAGATTATGAAATCAAGATAGTTCATCTTGATGATGCTGGTTTATATCCAAGCTAGTTTAACATTGAATACCTCCTATTAATTGCTAGACTATTGCTTATGAGAACAAAGCAGCATGTATTGGTCTAAGATTTTCTAAATTGCATACAGCAGGACTTGTATGCATCAGACCAACAATATATGATAAGTCCTCCCCTCACAATTGGTTTAAGATCAGAAACCAAATATTTTTACTATCTAATAACTTTTGATTTGTGGTATATGATTAATTTCTCTACCACAATACATAAAGATAGGTTTTTCAAAGAAGATTGAGGATATGTGTTGGTTTTTCTAACATTTGGAGCATGGAATAGACAACTGAAAAATATGCTATATGAATCGAATTATCATTAATATGATCTTCACTTAGAAGATAATTCAAGTCAAATTCCAGAAGCATTTGCTGATTCAAAATTAAATATCATATTTCAGCTGCAAATGCTCCTATTAAAATTAAAGACCCCGAAGGATAATGTTTACTGCACGCATGAAGCATAGTAAACCGATCGGTTCCAAGGGTAACAATCCTTGAAAAATGATAGGAGCAAATGATCAAAATATCATAATGAGAAGGAAATGAGCTCTAGAAGAGCCCACGGCATAACATTTCATGAAACTCTAGAAGAAGTCCTAGTACCTGAAAATAAAGAAAGTGATGAGATCTCAACAAGTTATGTCTCTTAGGAACTGATACAAAATGATCGTCGGCGATATATTTAATCCAACATAGTGCACAGTATTATACAAGATTGTGAGGATCGGGCTTGTAGTCCAGACGCCTAAAGATGTCATGCCATATAAATGCAAGTCATAACCTATATGACTTATTTGATTAAATCAATATGGAGATCCCTAAGGATTTAAAATGCTTAAAGCATATAATTCAAAGTCTCGAAAAATGTACTCGATTAAATTACAAAGATCTTTGTATGGTTTAAATCAATCTGGGTGCATGTGATATAATCGCCTCAGTGAATATTTGCTAAAAGAAGGTTACATAAATGATGTTATTTGTCCATATATTTTTATAAAGAAAATGTCATCAGAATTTGTTATACTTGATGTTTATGTTGATGATATATATCTTGTTGGAACTCCAGAAGAGCTCCAAAAGGCAATTGAATATCTTAAGAAAGACTTTGAGATAAAGATCTTGAAAAAATAAAATTTTGTCTTGGTCTGCAAATTGAATATTTAGTAGACGAGATCTTTATCCATCAATCTACCTATACAGAAAGGGTCTTTAAACGCTTTTACATGGACAAAGTGCACCCATTAAGTACACCAATGGGTGCTCGATCACTTGAAGTGAATAAGGATCCGTTCCGACCTCTAGAAGAGGATGAGGAACTTCTTGGTCCTGAAATACTCTATCTCAGTGCAATTAGTGCACTCGTGTATGTTGCTAATGCTAACAAAGGTGGTGCAGATTGTATTGGTTATGCAGATGCAGGTTATTTATCCGATCCCCATAAAGTTCGATCTCAACCGGGTATGTATTTACATGTGGAGGTACTGTCATATCATGGCGCTTCACAGAGCAATCTATTGCTGCTACTTCTTTATATCATTATGAGATAATAGCTATTCATGAAGCAAGTAAGGAATGCATGTGGTTGAGATCAGTGATTCATTTTATTCGAGAAAAATATGAGTTGGAATGTGATTAAAGAAACCCACAATATTATACGAAGACAATACTCCATGCATAGGCCAATTAAAGGGGGGATTCATAAAAGGAGATAGAACGAAACACATTTTACAAAATTATTCTTCACACATGATCTCGAGAAGAATGGTAATATTGATGTGCAACAAATCCGTTCAAGTAATAATCCGGTAGATTTTTTCACTAAATCTTTGCCAACTTCAGTTTTTGAGAAGATGGTATATAAGATTGGAATGCAGAGACTCAAATATTTGAAACAAGATTTTTATCAGGGGGAATAAATACGCTATACTCTTTTTTCCTATTAAGATTTTTTCCACAGGGTTTTCCTTATAAGGTTTTAAATGAGACAACCAGTTATGCGTATTACTAAATTTGTGTACTCTTTTTACTTCATTAGGATTTTTTTTTCCATGTAATTTTTTCTAGTAAAGTTTTAATGAGGCACATGATCTTTTAATGAACATCCAAGGGGGAGTGAATATATTATATATGGATGTTCATTTAGTACTCCGTTGTAAATAAGCTTCCTAAAAAAGCTTATCTATATGGGACTCCGTCGTAAATATGTTTATCTATTTAGTACTCTATTGGAAATAAGTCTCCTGAAGAAGCTTATCCTTTCGGTACTTTGATGGATAAATATTACCCCCGGTAGAAGATTATCTATATCCGGTACAATAAGTTTATCCTTTTGATACTCCGTTATGGATAACTATTAACTCCGGTAGAAGATTATCTATATCTTGGTATAATAGCAGCTTACAAGCAACTTATAGTAGCAGCTTACACAGCAGCTTGCAGTAGCAGCTTACAAGTAACTTCCTTTTTTTTATAAATAGAGGAGATTTCGGTTCATTATGTACTTCAGTTTGAAGTTGAATAAATATATCAATCTCCCTATATACTTGTCTTCGATTTATTTACTTTACAGTCTTTATTTTATAACAAGTTCAACGTAATTCATATTAAACCCCCCCAAAAAAGGTTAAATTAAATGTATTATTCAACTAAAGTCTCTCCAGTATCTTTCCAAGTTGACAAAAGGGACTGTTTCGCGTTTTGTCCATTAAAATTTTCCATATAAACTACTCCTATTAATTAATATAAAGTTAACAAAAGTATACTTATGTCGAAATCATATATATAATATGAAATATGAAATATAAAAATAGCCTATGTACGCAAATATTTTTGTAACCATATTAATCACAACTTTAACCAAGATTCATTCAAACCATAAAAACAACTCTTTCTCCATCAATTATCTCCTCTCTCTCTCTCTCACTTCTTTCTATCTCTATGGGAAAGAAAATAACAACACTAAGAGATCTCATAGGAGCCATTAAAGACAAAGCTTCACAATCCAAAGCTGCTTTTATCTCTAAACCAAGTAATCTCTCTCTCCACCTCGCCGTCCTACGCGCCACCAGTCACACACCATCAACGCCACCGGACGACCACCATGTCTCCGCCCTCTTATCCCTCGGTAACAGCTCACGCGCCACCGCTTCTTCCCTTATCGCCATCATCATGGACCGTCTCCACCGCACCGGAGACTCCACCGTCGCCCTAAAATGCCTCCTTATTATCCACCATATAATTAAACGTGGACCCTTTATTTTACAAGACCAGCTCTCCGTTTTTCCGGCCACCGGCGGACATAATTACTTAAAACTCTCCGCCTTCCGCGACGGCGCCACCTCTGCGACGTGGGCAATCTCTGCATGGATCAGATTTTACGCAAGATATATCGAAACCCTACTTTTTACCTCAAGAATCTTAGGTTATTTTCTTTCTTCTTTTTCATGCAGTTCCGAAAAAGATAAACAAGAAGAAAAAATCTCATCTTTTTTGAACTCAGATTTAATCAGGGACGTTGATTCTTTGGTTCAGTTGATTGAAGAAACATGCAAAGTACCTGATTCCCTCCTTTTAGAAGGTAACAAATTGTTGTATGAGGTAATTGGATTATTGGGTAATGATTATTTATCGACCGTTAATGAACTTTTATTAAGACTCACTGAGTTTAAGGAAAGACTGAGTTATCTGAGTTTTGGTGAATCGGTCGAGTTGGCTTGTATTTTGAAGAGATTAGATGAATGTAAAGAGAGATTATGTGTTATTTTTACAGTGAAAAAGCCTTCAAGTGAATCATTATGGAGTTTGGTTAATGATTTAAGTGAGAAAATTGAGAATTTGAAGGTCGGAAAAGAGGGTCCAAAGTTGCTAACGTTTGGAAAATCAAGTGAGTCAGCTCGGTTTGGTAACCGAGTTATGAAATTTGGTGACTCGGTCCGGTTTTCTTCAGGAAGGTATGGGATGAATAATCTTTCTCTTATGATTGTGCAAGGAAAGAAAATGGGAAAAGATTAATAAATTGGAGAATCTTTTTTGGTTGGGAACAAAGAAAATTCAAAGCAAAACTTTTTGGAAATTTTGAAAGGGAAAAGTGCGCTCTTGCCTTTTATAATTTTCAAAATTTACTGCTCAAGTTGGGATTTTTCATTAAAGGAAACTATATATTTTGGAATCCCTTTTTATTTGCTCTTTTTTGTTCAGAGTGATTTTTTGTTAATATGGTAGAGTTTAATTTGTGGCAGTAATAGCATATTTTGTAACAATATATCAGAAGTGTTAGAATTTTTTGTTGAATTTGATATATTCCCACCAACATTTTTGTACATACATATAATACTTGTATCCCAATTTTTGGAATTTGACTGTATTAATTTTATTTACATCTATTAGTTAAGAAATTTCTTCAAACATGATAATAAAAATCTTCAAGAATATTTGTTAGTGCTTTGCATTATTAGGTCAAAGTTTTACATGTTAAGTTGAATTCTGCAGGTCCAATTTAATCCATTTTTGTAGTCGAACTATCTTATATTATGAAAAAAGTTAAAGTACGTAGTACATAACAACACTCATTAATCATTATGAATTCTCTGTCTCCAAATTATAAACTTGCCTGTGTTTATGTGCATGAAGAAATGATGAACAAATGGACCGTTGTACTGCCACTTTATAGATAGAATGTTGAGGTTTTGTCAGAGTATTATACTATTATTTCCTGGGAAGTGTTTCTTCTATTGGAACAACATATATTGTCCCCTTTCTCTGGATGGTTTTTTCCACTGAAGAACTTTGTCTCGCACTCCTAGTTCAGACTTCCTACTTTTCTTTATACGTAACCGTGGTATCCAGATTAGTCCGTAGATATCTCGATTAATTTTATGGGGTATCGGTTATCTCGTAATACCATAGGTATGAGGTAATTATATCCATCAAAACTTAAACAAATAAGAAGAATTTATCTACTCCCTCCGTTTAAAATTGGTTGTACGTTCAAGTTTGACTTGATACAAAATTTAATTAAGAGAAGATGATTTTTGATATTTGTGATCTTACATATATATGCCATTTTTTTTGGTAAATAAAAGAATTTTATTACCAAGTAGCATTATATGTTATAAAATATGAATAACAACCACATATTAGAAGGCTTGAAACACGTACGGAACACTTTCTTAAAAGCGATATGTGCACCCTCTCCTCTACGAGATTGCTATGGGATTATTGGCAAATAGCTTTAGCGGATATGACAAGCCTATGAATATCTACACTAAGCAAACAATGGAGAAATTCTATTGGAAAGCAAGAACTATAAAACTTGATCTTTAGAATAGGTAGTTGGAGAAGAAAAAGTATTTTCCAGAAGGTTGCAAAAGAAGAAAGTTTCTGTGAAGTTTCTTTTAAATCTTTCGTATGCTTTTTAAAGCAATACCAACTGTTTAAATAGAAGCAGCAGTTGCAGATGTAGGAAACGGATAGACCCTTTCAACAAAAGATACATCCTTTCGTTTGAACTTTTATAATTCAAAATTTAAAATGACTATGCATAGAGTAATATATCTTTCGTTTTGAACATTACCTTAATATAATATCACAAGATGAAATCGAAATCTCATGTAGCATAATAGCTTTGAACATGTCATTCCTTATGATAATATCGGTAACATTATACACATAAACATTTTCGTTTTTGCTTTCCTCTCAAACACGTTTAGCACTTTTATGGCCATGTGCTATCCAAAATTTCATGAACATTTATGAAAGTAACTCCAACATTTGCAGTGTCTTTGTTATATTTGAGACACTTGTTCCTTAAACTGAACATCATTAATAGTTTTATAACTCATCCCTCTTATGTGTGACAACCAGTACTAGTATATCTCTTGCTAAGTACTAAAACGTCCACTTATAAATAACTTGTTATTACCCGTTGCACCCAAAACTACTCATTTTATAGTGTTAGGTAGCATTGCCATAATTGGTAGACTTAACTAAGGAGTTTTAACCCAATCAAGCTTGAAGTCGTTTTCACTGACTCCCTAGAGGTTTTTAGGAAATTGATCTGCCAAATAACTTTTTGACTTTAGAAATATGAGAGAGATAATTCCATCTTTAATTAATTTTCTCACATAATCATGTTGAAGACTTAGGTATTAAATATTATTTGTGGTGAATTATTCATTCATTCATTAGATGTCAAATATATAGAACTATTACAAGAGATAAGTATGAAAATATAACATATATGGAAGAACTCTAAATAAGGTAAACATCTATTCTATGGAAGTATAACATATATGGAAGAACTCTAAATAAGGTAAATATATATTCTATACGCCCCCTCAAGCTGGACGGCGGTAGGTAAGTCCAAGCTTGGAGCGAAGAAGCAAAAACGGAGCAAGAATGGAAGATAGTAACAACTTGTCTTGGCGGTACCAGGAGAGAAAAGCCGGATTGGGGGTGGAGGACCCGGAACCGGCAACAGTGGTGGTAGCCGTGGTTAGAGTAGTGGTCGGCGCCAGGTTTAGGGGTATGTAAGCCCTAGGAAACTAAAAAAAAAAAAATGACGGTTGCCAAAAGGAATTGTGTGGCATCTTACTTTCGCCGATAAAGAACTAAATTTTACAGACTGATACTTTATAAGATTCACTATAGCCAATTAAGACTACTGGTTATCTGACTGAAGAATCAAAATCTGGGAAACGACTAGCTTAGATAGCTCGTCAATTGCAGCTCGAACAGGGAGGTGCTGGAGCATCCATCCATGAGTTGGACAATCCCGCAGCGAGTGTCCTTGGATGTCGCAAGCCTGGCAGCGGCCACGGTACGGCCTCGAATGCCCGCGAGAACCCGAGGAGGAGACAGCAACTGGCGGGGTTGACTGGGCAGGCATGGCCGGGGAAAGTGCCATCGAAAAGGAGAAGAGGGCGGCGGCATCGCTTGGTGGAGGGGGTGTAAGCCCTGGGATCAAGGCTCATAATGATACCATATTGAATATTATTTGTAGTGAATTATTCATTCATTCATTAGATGTCAAATATAGAGAACTATTACAAGAGATATAAGTATGAAAATATAACATATATGGAAGAACTCTAAATAAGGTAAACTCTATTCTATGGAAATATAACATATATGGAAGAACTCTAAATAAGGTAAACATATATTCTATATTAGGTGTCTTGACTTTCCATTATATACATTGCTATACGCTCGAACTAAAGTGACTTGACTATCACAATGAATTGAAATTGAGCTCATACTTTTTGAGATCAATGGAATTTCTAAAAGAAAATTCCTCAACCACTCAGCTTTTTTTCCTGCTTCTACTAATGCAACAAATTCCGATTCCATGATTGAATGAGTTATACAAGTTTGTTTCTTGGATTTCCAAGAAATTGCGCCTCCTCCTAAGGTGATTACCCAACCAGTTGTAGATTTGTTGTCTCCTAAACTCGATATCCAACTTGCGTCAGTATATCCTTCTAAAATAGCAGGAAACTTTGAGTATTGAATACACAAATCTTTAGTTTTCTTAAGAAAACCAAGAAGTCTCTCAATGGCTTTCCAATGATCAATACTCAGATTGCTAGTAAATCTGCTTAATTTATTAATTGCAAATGCTATGTCTGGTCTTGTGCATTGTGTAGCATACATCAGACTTCCAATAGCACTTCCATACTCAAGTTGAGCCACAACTCTTCATTCATTCTTGATGAACTTGATGCTTGGATCAAATGGGGTATTAGCCTCTTTTATATTTAAGTGACTAAATTTATTTAGCACTTTTTCAATGTAATGAGATTGACTCAATACGTGTCTCCCACTATTTCTTTTAATCTTGATACCCAAAATGGTATCAACTTGTCCAAGATCCTTCATCTCGAATGAGTAAGATAAAAACCTCTTCGTTTCTATAATTCCATTTATATCATTGCTTACAATTAACATGTCATCAACATATAAACAAACTAACACAAAATAGTTACTACATACTCTAGTATAAACACACTTATCAGCTATATTATGTCTAAAGCCAAATGATAAAATTGCTTTATCAAATTTCTCATGCCGTTGTTTAGGGGTTGTTTCAGTCCATACAAAGACTTGACAAGCTTACAAACTTTATATTCATTTCTCGGTAGAACGAACCCTTTTGGTTGTTCCATATAGACCTCCTCCTCGAGATCAACATTTAAGAATGTTGTTTTGACATCCATTTGATGAACACTTAGGTTATAAATAGACGCTAAAGCAAATATAATTCTTGCTACAATGGGTATGTATCAAAATAATTAATTCCTTCTTTTTGTCAAAAACCCTTAGCGACTAAACCTAGCTTTGTAAGTATGTAAAGTTTCATCGGTATGATACATTCTCCGAACACCCACTTACAATCGATAGGTTTAGAAGTTGGAGGCAAATCAACAAGTTTCCAAGTGTGGTTTGACATTATTGAATCCATTTCATCTTTAATAGCATCTTTCCAAAAAGTCGTATCTTTAGAAACCATAGCTTCTTTATAAGTTTTAGGATCATCTTCCACTTGAAGAATAATTGGAATTGCTCTCACAACCGTATCTCTATTACCTTCTACAAGATTAAACAAAATACGTTGAGAATCAACCTCATCTGATCCAAGTATTTTGGCTTTTAGAACTCTAGTGCTTCTCCTTTGTTCACGAGGTTAATCATTAACCTCCTGTGAACTAGATTGCTCAACAATTCTTTGAGATGCTTTTTCTAATGTTACATCAGTTGATGAAGATTAAAATCTTCTACCCGAGGTTAAAAGTTATTCAAATTCCATATCTCTAGATTCAATAATGACATGCGACTCTAAATTAAGAAGTCGATAAGCTTTGCTATTTTGAGGCATAACCTACAAATGCACACTTGATCCCTCTAGAATCCAACTTAGTCCGATTTGGATAATTGTTTTTGTAATATGCAAAACACCCCCACACTTTAAAATATCCTATACTAGGCTTTTTTCCTTTCCATAATTCATATCCGTGATCCTAGATCGAGCCTGACTCCGAAAATGTCCAAGGGAAGATCATTAAACCTAAAGGACGGAGAACCGGAAAATCCGTGATGGGATGAACATCACGATGGGAATCTCGGCACTAATCAATAGAACCGTTTAATTAGCAAACCAGGGAATTTTTACCTTGTACGGAGATTTTTACCTTGTATAGCAGTTTACCAGATGTATGACCTCCCCACTATATAAAGGGAGAGTTGAATCATTTTAAGGGACATCTTTTTACATGAATCATCAACAGAAATGAGAAAACAGTGATATATTGCTCTCTTAACTGGTTTTATTGTTTCAGTTCCTATTATAGTCAGTTTCCGCCAAAGAAGGATCAGTCAAGGGCCAAAAGTATCTAACTCGGATGGTTTGCATTTCTTCTCTATTTATCTTTTAATTTAACTTTTCGTTATATTATTCATCTTTTGTATTAAATTAGGCCACTTATCCTTAAAACCACATATAAATTCAATTGTTATCCGAAATTTAGGATAAATAAACAGAAAAAAAAAAAAAGAATACCATCTACCTGGAATTTAAACTAGGACTTTCTCAACTATTTTCTTTCCTGAATTCTCCTTTCTCTCAAGTTTTAATCATTGCCAAATATTAGCCCATCAAAGAGTAAAAAAGGAATAATATCAGTAAAGCCAAATTCTTCGATATTCTTGTCGATACCTAAAGAGATAAACTGCCACTTTAAACAAATTAGATTCGAGAAAAAAAATAATAATATAACAGGTTGAATATTTAAAATCAAAATTAGTATCAAAAGCTTAATGTTTAGTGTTATAATTCCTATTAATTTTTTCATCCACCTCGACCGCATAATTTTAATGGAATTTTTTTTAAAAAGTATCACGAGAAGGCTTGACCGAGTCAACCAAAATAGGAGTATGAAATTGTGAAATAGGAAGTTTCATTTCTCACGACTGCAACATTTGTTATTATAATTTTAGACAATATTACGTCTGATTATATTTAACACCTAGTGGGGTGTGGTGGTCCATGATAGTACATATTGAATACTAGTTGTCCCCTGTATTTGTTTCATTTAAAATAACTATAGGATGTATTATATCGTCTGTAAAGTATCATTATGTAAATATATTTTTTGGATAATTACATGACAACTTATAGTACTATATTTTTCAAACATAAATAATGTCATCGATGGCTTGATGTACTAGATTCCCTGTACAACTGCAATTAGTATAGTTAATAAATTACACCAACTCTTATTTATTTGAGTAAATTTTATTTTGTGTTCGTTACGAAAAAGTCATTTTTTTTATTTTTGTTACGTAAAAATTATTTAACTTTGTATTCATTACCTAAAAGTCACTTTTCTTTCTTTTGTTACACAAAAATTATTTTACTTTCCGCTATTTATCACAAAAGTCACCTTGGCCATATTTTACAATATTTTTACCTGAAAAGACTATTATGCCCTTGAAATTATAAATTCACTCATTTATATAATACCTTCCTTTATGATATACTATAAAATATATATTTACCTAGGTATTTTACTTATAATTAAAATAAATATAAATATTTTATTTATTATTTTTTATAATATATTCACACATTTAATTTTTTTATTGGCAATCACTTTGTTTAATCATATTTAAACATGATCATATTTTAAATATCAAAACAATAAAAAAATATTTATTTGAAATATTAACAAATAGATTTGTTTAACAAATGATAGTTTTTTTATAGTCAATAAAAATTTAAAAAAAATTCAAAGATATTTGTATTTAATATTAAGATTTTTAAAGTTTTATTTGTTAATATTATTTATTTGAAAGTATTTATTTGATGTGTCACTGTATTAAATGCGGGTATTATTTATTGGATTAATGAGTATAGCTTGGCTGATAAATCTGTAAGCTTTGATTTTATAATTTTTATTAAAAATATTTTATTAAGCTTGGTTAAGAATGTAGACTTGAGATCTGTTCATAGTAATATTACTGAAAAATTTAATATCTTGAAATTAACGTTAAGAAAAAAATTAAATGTACAAATATATTATAAAAATAATAAATAAATAATATCAAGTTATTTTTATTATAAGTAAAATACTTGGGTAAAAGTATATTATATAGCATACAATATAGAAGGTATTACATAAATGAGATGATTTAAAGGGCATAATAGATTTTTTAGGTGAATAATTTGTAAAATCTGGTCAAAGTGATTATTGTGATAACTAGAACATAGTAAAATAATTTTTGTATAACAAAAAAAAAAAACTTTTGGGTAATGAACATAAAATTGAATGACTTTTACGTAACAAAAGAAAAAAAAATAACTTTTTGATAATAGATACAAAATTATTGAATGACCACCCATAAAATTTAGTCAGTTTATTTATATGCATGTTGCATTCGTCTTGTAATATAACAAAAGAAAACGAATTTAAAAAGGAAAAAAAAAACACAATTCATTTCTGTTCGAGGTTGAATGTCGTTTTCCGTGGTGTACGACATCAGAAGTCAAAGAGTGTTCCTTCTAATTTTCTTCTGTTTTAAACTTCAATAATTTCGGCCCCCTTTTTTTTTGAACCCCTTCACACACTTTAAGAGGGTCTGCAGTTTTGCCTTTCACTCTTTACTCCCGTAGTTCCATTTCACCCATCAAAATTCGAGTTTAAGTTTTATACTCCCTCCATTTTTTGATGTTTATTTTTGAATTTGCACTTTTTTTAACAAAAAAAATAAAGTATATATTTTATAATTTTACTCATAATAATAATAATATTTTCAAAAGTATTAGAAAATAATTTGAAAATGAATAGTTAGTGATAAGGTAAAACAAAAAAAAGATTTTTTTTTCTTAATTTAGTATAGTGGACAAGTAAAAGTTGACGGAGGGAGTGTATAAACTCATAAAAACATATCAAAGGTCCTAACTAACCATGCTTGTATATATATATATATATATATATATATATATATATATATATATTAAAAAGATTCATATACAACATAAATTTAATGGCTTTGTTGGAGTGTAGTCTTCATTCGTGGTATTAAATGTTACACTTGGGAGTTAATGAATTCTTGAATTGAAAGACGTGCAAAGGCTAATGGGAGATAGAATAATTAAATGAAGATTATTAAATTAATAAATGACTTGTTTCAGGAAAAAAAAAAAAAAAAAGAAATCTCCTAGAACCAATTAAAGGTATTTTTCTTTTTTGTAGATTTAAAAGATTTTGCCTAGCTTGCGTTTAAGCAAAATAGTCCAAAATTTGAAAACCAAAAGAATGCAATGGAATTAGAGCATTAAGAGACCTTGGGATCTTTTCAAGGATCTAGCAACTTTTCTAGCACAAACTTCACAATGCATATCAACCTTTAGCAATATCTCTTCTTCCTTCTTCTCTCTCTTCGTTCTTGGCATTGCTATTTCCGCACCAGTCTTCCTTCCTTTTTAATAGTCAGAAGGTGAGAAAGAAGAGCTTACTCTTCCCGTAGGCAATTTCATTCTTAACTGTTCAAGCCTTTAGATCTGTCTTTGACAGAGATTTATTCCACTTTTTTCTCCTATATGTTCAAAGAAAAAAAGAAAAAAAGAAGAAAAAAAAACATAGCTAGAGTACCTACATTGATTTTGTTTGCCCCAAAAATTGGAAACAAATCAATTGAATTTTGAGCGTGGGAAATGATAGGTAAGTGACAAATTCGATTGAAAACAAGTATATGATAAGAGATAAAAGATATTACAATTGTGAATCTAGATAGTCAATATATTGCCTTTTGTTTCTTTGCCTTTTGTTGCCAGAGAAAAAACCTCCCCTACCCAATGCATCACTACACATATATATAGGAAAAAATCTACCCCGCCCCAGGTTGCCCACGTGGTGTCCCTTACAATCATTATAGTGTCCTTGCGTAGTGGGTGAAACCCACACACGTTTGGTAAAAGTCTTGCAGAGTCAGTGGAAATACTGCAGGTTAGGTGAGGGGTCTGCACGCAAGGTACAGTTAGAGCAGTGCCATTGACTTTTGAACATGAGTCGGCACAACGGACATACCGAGCATCACGAGGGTTCGAAACGACCCTTCGATCACCATCTCGGATCTAGCCTCGATTTCAGTTCCGAGCTCGATATCGGATATCGGCCTGAGCATTGATCGTATGGTTCCGATATCGACATCGGATACCGGTTCGAGCGTCGATCCTCCATTCCTCATCGACACTGGATGTCGGTGCAGGCGTCGATCATGCGGTTCCGACCCCGATCTGTTCCTTTACAAAAAGGCCGATTTTGCCACACACAGATAGCCCCCTCATCCTTTGAAAGATATCGACAAAGGACGAACTAAGCCGCCGCCGCTTTTCTAAAAACTGGGTGAAAACTTAACCGTCCTTTCTGTCTGGTGACGTCAGCGTGGTGATGCGTTTTAACCAAGAAAAAGGTCTTTTCAGAGGTCAATTCGTGACAAACTTCTGTCGTTCATTAAATGCCACTTTTCCTTGGTTTTCGAACCGCCGTTATTTGAAATACCACCCCTCGAACTTCACCCCTTTTACTTTCGTAATTCCCGCTTCTTTTTCGTTTAGCCATCTTCTCATCATCTGCTTCTCTTTTTCATCTGCTTCTCTTTTTCATCTGCTTCTCTTTTTCACCGTTTCGTCTGCTTTACCTGTGCCGTTGCCTTTCCTCACCAAGCCTTCACTTTGTCTTCCTCGTTAATCGCCCATTCCTCCTTCACTGGTTCTAATGGCGAAAACGTCTAAAAGCGTTCCTCAACATCAACAGTCTTCTCCCTCCCATTCCGTAGAGGGAGGAGACTGTACCGCCCATGCCGCCGTGGGAAAGACCACAGCTGAGCCCCCTTTAAAGGCGTTCTTGCCGGTTGGGTGTTCTATTGGGTTTGATTTCAAGGTGGAGAAAGCCTCCTCCGTGCCGGGTCGGGGTGAACCAGTGAGTAGGTACATGAGTTCTATCACTGAAAAAGTAGTTGACAGGGTAAAAACGGAGTGTAACTGGGGAGATAAGGAAGTGATAATCCCTTCCTCCGAAGATT
>MCJB01052835.1:0-21882 GCA_002018475.1 Nicotiana obtusifolia | reverse complement strand
ATCAGTAGAATTTCTGAAGTATCCTTCAGCTTTCAGCATCAATATCAACCCATGTTCTACTTTGAACGTAGCAGCACCTATAGCTGGAGGTACTATAGCATTAGTATCTTCAATATACTCTTCGATGTCGGCAAACGGATTCTCTTCCTGCTCCCCCACCAAATCATCTATAGGATCCGCCATATCCTCCTTTCTACAACCATCAAAACAAACAACGTGCAATCAAATGGAATTAGACTTATAGTAAAGTACACAATAATCAGAAATTTCAAAACCGTATTCCCCGGCAACGGCGCCAAAATTTGATCCGCTCAAATTACACCTTTACAATAGTGTAAGCGATCGATGTCAAATATAGTAACCCAACGAGGTTGGGGTCGAATCCCACAGGGAATAGGTGGGAAACAATTATCCAATTAAAGCAATACTATACTTAGTCGTAATTCGATCAAGCAACCAAATAGAGTAAATTAAAGTTGAATACGTAAAGTAAAGTAAACTAATAGGTGCAGCTCGAAAATGATTTGAAAGTAAAGATATGAAGTTGAGATACTAAGGTTGTGTTCCCCCTAATGTAGTAGAATGTATTGATACTAATATTGATTTCCGTTCTTGATATGCAATTTGTTCGTGCTAACGTGTTATCCAATGTTTCCCAACACTTAGATGACGTATCCTCTTATGATTCTCCCGAATATCAAAGAGTCAAAATTAAGAACACCCAATTATTCGCCAAATTAAAATCTACTTATTCCTAAGTAATTTCGTTAAACAAGAGTTAAAGTCTTGGATTATTGTTATTTATCTCTGCCAAACTCTATCTCACTTTTCCTAGATATGATAGCGTAAATTGGCACTCGTTAATGTTTGCAACCACTAACGATTAACTTAAGAACAAGAGACAAATAAATATCAAGTTTCTTTCGAAATTGAAATCAATATCAACCTTTCAATAACATTCCACCCATCTAGGGTTCACAACCTTAGCATTAGAATTTAGCTACACATGTTAAAAACTAAAGAACAAATAAACATAATTGAATTCATCTTACAACAATATCGATTTCTCTCTTTTGATCACCCAAAAATCTCTCTAAATTCGAAAATAACCAAAAGCAGTATTTTTCACTTTTAATTCTAACCAGTCTCCCTTCACACAACCCTAGAAAAGCTATTTTATAGCGGCCCAAAAACCGAGGCGAGCAGAAATAACATCTGACCTAGTTACCCGTCTGCCATCGCATTCCTGTCGCAGAACAGGAATGCGGTCCGTAGAGTCTTCACACTTTATCGCAGATCGCACCAGAACTTTTCCTTCTTATCGCATTTGAGAATGCGGTCCGCAGAATGGTTCTGCGATCGCAGAATACGATCGCGATCCCCCTCTATTTTTCATCTCAAACTCTGTCCGTGTCTGCGATGAAGATGCGGTTAGCATTTCCATTCTGCGGTCGCATTTGTGACCCCATTCTTACTTGAACTTTGGCTTGAAGTACTGTCTGCCTTTGCGATTTAAATGCAAATTCTGCGACTTGCATATCCACTTTGCGGTCGCAGAATTGCACCTGCTGTAATCTTAATCTCTTTTCTTGCCTTTGGACGGCTTTTGGACTTCTCTTCACGCTTCTGGGTCTCTTCCATCCATATACTGAAATTACACTAAAACTAAGTAAATATCATGATAATTAACAGGTGGAACAAGCAATTTCTAAACAAATAGTATCAATATGTGCCGAAATTACCCAGCACATCACAAAGGTACACTTACGCTTCATGTTCCATTTTACAGGGAATGGCATGTCCTCGGCCGGGATGAGATCCCATGTTTTCACTCGAACAAATCGGCCCAACCAACCTCGGTCCCGATCCTCGTTGATGTTTGAGAATAGGGCCTTATGGCCCGTCGGGCAAGCTTTATTAGCTCCCCTCGATAGATTTGGGGACTGTATAGACGCATGAGGTGACAATGGTGAAAGGACACCCTTCGATCTTACTTACAAAAAAGCGGAGGAGGATAACTATCCTCCAGAAGGAGAGATGAATTTGGCCTAGTGTCACCTGGTACCTTTTACAAAAGGCGATGATGACTGGGTCCAAAGGTCCAACGTGAAGGGATAAGTGTAAACACTTAATAACCCTCCACGTGGGTAGCGATTGCCTCCTCGGGCGCAGGAACCACCACACACTTGCCGACCTAGTTGCAGTCCTCTTTGACCTTATTGAGAACGCTATCGGTGATCGAATAGACGTACCTCGAGACCGGTTCACACCGGCCCGGTATTGAGGAAGTTTTCTCAACCTTGAAATCGGCTCCAGTTGGACAACCCGAGGGGATGAACATTTTTTGGAGAGGTTCCGGTATCAGTTCCTCGGTGACAACATGCGAAACCTTCTCAGTCGGTTTCGAGGAAGAGGGAGTTTCTTTTTGGAGAACGGATTTTGAGGTATTTGCCATTACTTTTGAATAGAAGAGGAAGAAAAAAGATGCTGATAAGAAGGAGATATAATTCATAGATAGATTATGAAGGCTTTTAGAAAACCAGAAAGCAAGAGGTTTCGAAGATGAGAGTGAATGAAGTTTCTTTAAAAAACACGAGTATTTGAATGTAAAGTTTCCAAAGAATGGATAAGGAGGGTATTTATAGTTTCTCGAAATGGCAGTTCCCATCCCGAAGCTGCATATCGTTAGCTGACATGCATTTAATGCCTTAAAGGCTGCGCCAGTGGGACGTTTCTACTATTCATATCATTTACGTCATGCGTGTGTCGTCACTCGTCGGAGCAAGAATCAGGAGCTCGTATGGTGAGAATCTGAGGCTCATATCGTTTTTCGTCATTACTCTCCGAAAAACGAGGGGACTATTTGTGCATGGTTGAAATCGGACTCGATTAATACACGACAGATCGGGCTCGGAAGGCGAAGGTTTGAAGATTGACCCCGAGTTTCATCAAAGCAGGACATGAGGTCAGAACGTCTGTCCTCGAGAACACTGAGCCCGTGATTCATAACTAACCCTAACCCCAAACATGCTCGAGCGAAGATCGTCGAACCAAAATAACGGAAAGCCAAAATATCTGTAACAGGTCGAGCATCATGGCGGGAATCTCGGCACGAATCAGTGGAACCGCTTAATTAGCAAATCAGGAAACTTTTTACCTTATAAAGAATTGTATCTAAAGTAGGATTTTCCTACTATATAAATAGGGGTCTAATTATTTGTAAAGGGGGATTTTTCCTTATCATTAAAAATATCAATATATTGATCTCTTTAACGATTACTGTCTGATTATTCTTTTTCTGACCCCAATTGTAACGTTTCTTGGTCCAAGGGCAGTCAATATACAAGGCCAACACTGCCTAACTTGTGTGGTTTGCAATTATTTTTTATTATTAATTTTAATTTCAATTTGGTTTCTCCTTTTTGTATCAAATGAGATAATGTATCCTTAAAACCGCGAATACATCTATTGTTATCCGATTTTGAGGGTAAACAACTACAAATATTAATCCCACTTCCTACGTATTCTTTGGTTTGATCGGTTGGTTCATATGAAAAAGGCTGTGGGTTTTCTGAGATGGAATTGTGGAGCAGGAGTGATGGTGGAAAATCGAAGAATGATCAACTATAGTGATTCAATTAGTAAGATATGAAAAAATTTCAGATGCAACTGTCTTCGATTCGTCGGCGGGAACATCGATACTATCGACGATGAGAAAAATCAATAATGAAGTCAAATAGTGAACATAACTTCCTTCCCTGTACTAATGTTTATCGAAATTTGTTTGGATTTGATCGGGAACAAAGGGAGAGGGAGGGGATACGAAGAAGAAGAGAATGAGGAATATGGGTCGGCTAGTGGGTTAAATCAGGGGTGGTTTTGATTGGATCGGGTATTTTTAAATGGGGGTTGGACTTTTTATTCTTGAGCTGTCACATGTTCCTCCATTAAAATTAAGGGCAATTTTGAACTGAAGTATAACAGTAAGGGTTCAAATACACTAATAGTATAACGAAAGGTAAATTTAAACAATTTTCGATACTAGAGGGATATATTTGTCTCTTCTCCGTTTATTAATTATATAATTAGTTTTAAACGAATCTCTCTTGATTATAGCCCATTAATTTAGTAAATCCCCCAATCACAGTACTTTTTTCTTTTTCTCTCTTTGAATTCAACCCTCTTTCTAAATCAATTTTACTAGGTATTTTCTTCTAAATCTTATAATTTTCTTTAACAATGGTGAAGAAATGGATTAATTTTTAATCGATCTGAATTTTGTCGTGGCTAGAGTTTGGATCTTTTATGGGCTTCCCCTTTTACTGTTGGCGTTCAGATGGCAGGCTAGTAACATATGGATATCAATTATTTGGCTCGATTGTTCGAATAGAAATTATCAATCAATAAATACGTTCCTCCCCACGTCAATACATTTTATTGTTTAGGGGGAATTATGCTTACTTATTTTTTAGTACAAGTAGCTACTGGGTTTGCTATGACTTTTTACTATCGTCCGACCGTTACTGAGGCTTTTGCTTCTGTTCAACACATAATGACTGAAGCCAACTTTGGTTGGTTAATCCGATCAGTTCATCGATGGTCGGCAAGTATGATGGTCCTAATGATGATCCTGCATGTATTTTGTGTGTATCTCGCCAGCGGATTTAAAAAACCTCGCGAATTGACTTGGGTTAAAGGTGTGGTTATGGCTGTATTAACCACATCTTTTGGCATAACTGGTTATTGCTTACCTTGGGACCAAGTTGGTTATTGGACAGTGAAAATAGTAACAGGTGTCCCTGACGCTATTCCTGTAATACGATCACCCTTGGTCGAATTATTGCGCGGAAGCGCTAGTGTGGGCAATCTACTTTGACCCGTTTTTATAGTTTACAAACTTTTGTATTGCCGCTTCTTACTGCCGTATTTATGTTAAGGCACTTTCCAATGATACATAAACAAGGTATTTCTGGGCCTTTATAGAGAAAAGAAAAATAGATCCTAAATATTTGTAATCAAGCATTTATCACTTGGTGGAGGAATATATAGTATTTCATTGCTACAAGTATGGATTGTTGAAAATAATAAGACATGAATTTGGATATTCCCTTTAACTATTCATGTCAACTAAACCGGAGGATTGAAGGGAATTTTATGAAGAGAAAATGGATTATGGGAGTGCGTGACTTGAACTATTGATTGGTCTGTCTAGATATATGCCTGCCACATGGGAATTCATAACCAAATGTGTCTTTGTTCCAATCGCCGTGTAAGCCCTATACCGAGGATAGGCTAGTTCGCTTAAAGAGAATCTTTTCTATGATCAAGTCCGGATCATGTTGTACATGAGGAGGCTCCATAAGATCCAGTATAAGTGAACTAGATAAAACGGAATCTTGATTCCGTTTTATCTAGTTCACTCAGAAGATTAAATAGTATGTAAATGTATTCCCTTCCTCTGCATTGACATGATCAATACTACTATCGGAGTGAAACAAGGGATCTAAGAAGAAGAGAGGCTAAACTATATTAGTAACAAGCAAAACTTGTATGTGTATCTCCAAATATTTTGGAGATAAATACCAATTAGAAGGTCTGAGACGACCCAGAAAGCGCTTGGTCATATCATGATCTGATTTGTAATCCTACTTGGGTCTTGAGTATTTACTTGTAAGAACGAAATTCTTTATTTTGTAATGGATAGTTTCAACTCCGTAAAAAAGAATTCAGCTAAATTGTTCTTATATTGAACCATTCCTATATCATATATGTGTATGTGTAAATACAGGTACCATATATATTTTTTATATGGATATATGGATTTATTTGGTTCTTTTTATTCTTGCTCGAGCTGGATGATTGAAAATTATCATGTCCAATTTTATCGGGGGATGGATCTACAAGAATTCACCTATCCCAATAACAAAAAAATCTGACTTGATCCTGTATTAAGAGCTAAATTGGCTAAAGGTATGGGTCATAATTATTATGGAGAGCCTGCATGGCCCAATAATTTTTTATATATTTTTCCAGCAGTAATTCTAGATACTATTGCATGTAATGTAGGCTTAGCCGTTTTAGAACCATCAATGATTGGTGAACTGGCAGATCCATTTGCAACCCCTTTGGAAATATTACCTGAATGGTATTTCTTTCCTGTACTTCAAATACTCAGTACAGTGCCTAATAAATTATTGGGGGTTATTTTAATGGTTTCAGTACCTGCGAGATTATTAACAGTACCTTTTTTAGAGAATGTTAATAAATTCCAAAATTCATGCCGTCCAGTAGCGACGACTGTCTTTTTTATTAGTACCGTAGTCGCCCTTTGGTTGGGCATTGGTGCAATATTATCTATTGATAAATCCCTAAATTTAGGTCTTTTTAATATTTTTAAATTGATTCAATTGTGAAATAACACGACATGTGTATCTAGGGAATACTTTCTTCAAAGCGAATTCTCCCTAGCTACATCTATTCAATTTAATTCTGAATTTATTTTAAATGTATGATATATTAATATATTAATTGTGCTAAAGATTTTCAATCTATTTTCACTAAGTAAGTCCAATAGATTTAAAACTTATTTTTTGCTAAATCAATTATGAAATATTTTTCTAAAATGCCCAATATCTTTTTTACATCTTTGCTACGAAAATGTTAAATTTTCACAAGATCTTCTTGGCTGTTATTCAAAAGGTCCAACAATGTATTATATATATATTGGACATTTTGAGGCAATTATAGATCCTGGAAGGCAATTCTGATTGGTCAATAAAAATCGATTTCAATGCTATTTTTTTTTTGTTTTTTATGAGTTTAGCCAATTTATCATGAAAGGTAAAAGGGGATAAAGGAACTGTGTGTTGATTGTCCTGTAAATATAAGTTGTCTTCCTCCATATGCAAAAAGAGAATAAATAAATCAATTAAATTTTGGGACGCTTCATGAAGTGCTTCTTTCGGAGTTAAACTTCCATTTGTCCATATTTCGAGAAAAAATATCTCTTGTTTTTCATTCCCATTCCCATAAGAATGAATACTACGATTCGCGTTTCGAACATGAATGAATACAACATCTATAGGATAACTTCCATCTTGAAAGTTATGTGGCGTTTTTATAAAATATCCACGATTTCTCTCTATTTGTAATCCAACACAAAAATCAATTGGTTCCGTTAAATTGGCTATATGTTGTGTATTATCAACGATTTCTACATAAGGCGGCAAGATGATATCTTGAGCAGTTACATATCCAGGACCCTTGACACAAATAGATGCGTCAGAAGTTGCATATAGATTACTTCTTAATACAATTTCTTTCAAATTCATTAAAATTTTATTGTACCGATTCTTGAATGCCCGTTATGGTAGAATATTCATGTGGGACTTTCTCAGATTTTACACGTGTGATACATGTTCCTTCTATTTCTCCAAGTAATGCTCTTCGCATCGCAATGCCTATTGTGTCGGCTTGGCCTTTCATAAGTGGAGACAGAATAAAGCGTCCATAATAAAGGTGTTTACTGTTGGTTCTTGATTCAACACACTTTCACTGTAGTGTCCGAGTATATATTGTTACTTTCTCTCGAACCATAGTACTATTATTTTATTAGATCATCAAATCTTTTATTTCTCTTGAGATTTCTTCAATGTTCAGTTCTACACACGTCTTTTTTTCGGAGGCCTACAGCCATTATATGGCATAGGAGTTACATCCCGTACGAATTAATGGTATACCACTTTGACAAATAGCTTGTAATGCTGCATCTCTTCTGAGACCGAGACCTTTTATTATGACTACTGCTCGTTGCATACCTTGATCCACTACTGTACGGATAGCGTTTGTTGCTGCGGTTTGAGCAGCAAACGGTGTTCCTCTTCTCTTACCTTTGAATCCAGAAGTACCGGCGGAGGACCAAGAAACTACTCAACCCCGTACATCTGTAACAGTGACAATGGTATTATTGAAACTTGCTTGAACATGAATAACTCCCTTTGGTATTCTACGTGAACCAATACGTTCATTCCTACGCGAATTAATTTTC
This sequence comes from Nicotiana obtusifolia, assembly GCA_002018475.1. Lineage (NCBI taxonomy): Eukaryota > Viridiplantae > Streptophyta > Magnoliopsida > Solanales > Solanaceae > Nicotiana > Nicotiana obtusifolia. Next base: position 13,835 of record MCJB01052835.1, on the reverse strand, counting down.
GGTATAGCTTTAGCCATATTTTATCATCTCGTAAATATGAGTCAAAGATATATGGATATATCCATTTCATGTTAAAGCAGATTCTTTATTTGTACATCGGCTCTTCTGGCAAGTCTGATTATTCCTGTCTTTGTTTATGTCTCGGTTTAGAACAAATTACTATAATTCATCCCCGCCTACGGATTAGTCGACATTTTTCACAAATTTTACGAACGGAAGCTCTTATTTTCATATTTCTCTCATTCCTTAACTTAATTCTGAATCTATTTCTTGGAAGAAAATAAGTTTCTTAAAATTTTTCATCTCGAATTGTATTCCCACAAAAGGAATGGTGAAGTTGAAAAACTAGTCCTTCAAATCTTTGTTGTGGAGTCGATAAATTATACGCCCTATGGTTGAATCATAAGGACTTACTTCAATTTTGACTCTATCTCCTGGTAGTATCCGTATAAAACTATGCAGGATCTTTCCGGAACATAATTTATAATCAGATCTAAACGAACCTAGAATAGATCGTTGGGAAGCGATTCAGTAACTAAAGCTTAATGACTCCTTTTTGGTTCTTTAAGTCCCCTTCAGGTATCAACTAATAAGAAAGATATTAGACAACCCCCCTTTTTCTTTTTCACAAATAGGAAGTTTCGAATCCAATTTGGATATTAAAAGGATTACCAGATATAACATAAAATCTCTCCACCTATTCCTTCTAGTCGAGCCTCTCGGTCTGTCATTATACCTCGAGAAGTAGAAAGAATTACAATCCCCATTCCACCTAAAATTCGTAGAATTCGTTGATAATTAGAATAGATTCGTAGACCAGGTCGACTGATTCGTTTTAAATTTAAAATATTTCTATAGGGCCTTTTCCTATTCCTTCTATGTCGCAGGATTAAAACCAAAAAATATTTGTTATTTTCTCGATGTTTTCTCACATTTTCGATAAAACCTTCTCGTAAAAGTATTTGAACAATATTTTCGGTAATATTAGTAGATGCTGTTCGAACAACCCTTTTTCGATCCATATCAGCATTTCATATAGAAGTTATTATCTCAGCAATAGTGTCCCTACCCATGATGAACTAAAATTATTGGGGCATCCAAATTTGATATAATCAACGTGTTTTTTACTTATTTTTTTTTTTAATATGATATGAATTATTAAAGATATATGCGTGAGACACAATCTACTAATTAATCTATTTCTTTCAAATACTCCACTAGAAACAGATCACAATTTCATTTTATAATACCTCGGGAGCTAATGAAACTATTTTAGTAAAATTTAATTCTCTCAATTCCCGGGCGATTGCACCAAAAATTCGAGTTCCTTTGGGATTTCCTTCTTGATCAATAACAACTGCAATATTGTCATCATATCGTATTATCATCCCGTTGTCACGTTTAAGTTCTTTACAGGTCCGCACAATTACAGCTCTGACTACTTCTGATCTTTCTAGGGGCATATTTGGTACGACTTCTTTGATCACAGCAACAATAACGTCACCAATATGAGCATATTGACTATTGCTATCTCCTATGATTCGAATACACATTAATTCTCGCGCTGTTATCCGCTACATTTAAATGGGTCTGAGGTTGATTCATTTTTTTAATCCATTCTTTGAATGCAAAGGGCGAAGAAAAAAAAAGAAATTTTTTTGTCCAAAAAAAAAAAGAAAGAAACGTGCGGTTTTGTTTCATATCTAAGAGCCCCTTCTACATTTTTTTCTATCACATTACGAAATAATGAATTGAGTTCGTATAGGCATTTTGGATGCTGCTAGTGAAATAGCCCTTCTGGCTATATTTTCTGTTACTCCACCCATTTCATACAGTATTCGACCCACTTTATAATAGCTACCCAATACTCAGGGGATCCTTTTCCTGAAACCATACGTATTTCTGCGGGTTTTAGTGTAACTGGTTTTTCTGGAAATATATGTACCCATATTTTTCCACCACGACGTTCATTTCATGTCATTGCTCATCGGCCTGCTTCTATTTGTCTAGATGTAATCCAAGCAAGTTCAAGTGCCTGAAGAGCATATTTACCGAAAGAAATATGATTACCTCGATGAGATATTCCCTTCATTCTTCCTCTATGTTGTTTACGGAATTTGGTTCTTTTGGGGTTATAGTCGATAGTTGTTTCTGAATTTCATCTCTACTACAGAACCGGACGTGAGAGTTTCTTCTCATCCAGCTCCTCGCGAATAAAAGGATTAAAAAAAATTTAATATGAATTAAGCTAGAATAGTCAATCTTAAGTTAAAATATATATGTAGTTACTGAGTAATACCTTGAACGTTAAATTCTTTGAGATTTCATTCAATCTATTAGTAATTTGTATATCTTGTTTGAATAACTAACTAAACTTTTTAGTTTTATAAATAGAAATCTAAAAAAGAAATTATATTATTATACCAAATACTTATTTTGTCCTTTATTGTATTGTCCTTAATTTTACAATAAAAAAAGTTTTCACGGGCGAAGATTGACTCTTTCAATCCCTATTTCATTTGTAGGGTTAACTCGTGACTTCTTAGATCCCCGAATATATGAATTAATCTCTGGTTCGTTCCGCCATCCTGACCAGTGAATCATTAAGATTCCTTTTTCAATAGAATCTTTTGCATTCACAAGTTCCGTCGTTCCCATCACTTCTTACTTAATGATTAGGTTCGAATTCTACAATGGAGCTCAGAATGAAATTGGTTTTTGAGTCAATCTTCTCAGTCTTTATTGACTCGAAGCTCTTGATTTTTTGTTTCATTTCTATAAGAAGATTCATTTTATTATGGTATGAATGCTATTGATGCTTTATTACACTGCCTTTTATGAGATTACTCGTAGACTTTATATCATTGGTATTCTTTTTTTCTCTTTCTCTCATCCTTATCTACATCGTTTTTGTCTATTTTTCTTTACAACTTGGAATCAGATTTTCTTTTTTGTTTATGCAAAAGATTTCAGTTGCTACAAAGATATGACCTATATATCATGTTATAACTGGTTCTTCAGATCCAGATAGTGCGAAGTGATGGGTTGGTTATTAGTTCTATAGTTTTTAGTTCATACTATGTGGGCTGGTCTTTTTTAATCCTAACCCTAAAAAATCAACGAATCACACACTAAGCATAGCAATTATATCAAATGGTCAATCGAATATTTATTCAACCTTAAAGAATAAAGAATTATAAATGTTCCCTTTGATTGATTAGAAAAAGAATGAATTTGTCTTTTTTTGTTCAATCATTGGATAGAAGGGAAAGACAAGTAGTAAAATTATTCCTCGTCTAGAAATATCCAAATTTTGATGCCCAATACTCCATAGATATTTGAACTGTATAAGAGCAATAATCAATTTTCGCTCAAATCATTTGTAGGCTACCTTTTCTGATCCACTCGACACGTGCAATTTCTTTTCCGTCGATACGCCTCGCAATTTGTATTTGAATTCCTTTTGTATCTGCTTGTTCTGTTAATTCAATAACCTTTTTCATTGCTTTTTGAAAGGAAACTCTATTCATTAACTGTCCAGCTATAAATTCTGTAAGAATATTAGGGTTTCCATAAGGTTTTGCAATTCTTGTGACAGCATTGTTCAGTTTTCGGTTTACACAATTTAATTCTTTTTGTAAGGTCGTTTGTAATTTTTTGACTCCGTGCGGTCGACTTTCTATTAATATTATGGGAATCCCATAAAGATTATGACCTGGATCAGATCGATTCTTTTTTGAATCTCTATACGTGCAAATCCCTCGACGCCAGAGGACGTTCTCATATTCTTTCGTACATAATTCTTGATACAATCTCTTATTTTTTGATCTTTTTGTAAAGCTTCAGAATAATTTTTTGATTATGAAAACCAAAGAGAATGATGACCTTGGATTGTATCCAGTCTGAAACCAAGTGGATTTATTTTTTGTCCCATAATCCCCCACTATTATACATATCATGATACGGCATAGCTGTAGATTTGTTTTTCCATTTCGTTTTTTTTTTAACGAATACAAATCTACATATTCATCATCTAAAGATATATCTTTCATTACAAGTTATATGACAGGTCGATCTTTTTATTGGAAAACTACGTCCTCGGGCTCGAGGTTTCAATTTCTTCACATTGTACCTCCATTTACTTAGGCTTTACTAATGTCTAAATTGGCTTCGCTGGAACTCATATTGTAACTAGCATTTGCTGCTGCAGAATAAACCAATTTCAAAATAGGATAACATGCTCGATACGGCATGCGTTCTAGTATCATAAGCATTTCCTCATAGGAACGGCTGTGAATTTGATCAATTACTCTTCGTGCTTTGTCAGCAGACTTAGATATATGTTCACCTAAAGCATATACTTCTATTTTTTTCTTCTTTAGCATAAGGTTTGCCTCCTACTACTGAATCATAAGCATCTAGATTTTTTTATTAATATTAACGACAAGATCTATTATCGCTTTTTGCATGTCTTCTAAAATCTAAAATTTAATGTAGGTGCAAACATTCCCCACTTGTCCGACTGTTGCTAAGAAGTATTTGGATATCAAACGGACCTCCCCAGATGGATCTTATATATATCGTAGAATGAAGTACCACATAGGTGGATATATATATATATATGAATCCAAATCTGCCGAATCATTCATGTTATGATCTTCTATATCCTGGGTCTTCCCGTTCCGTCATCTGGCTTATGTTCTTCATGTAGCATTCGGACCGAATGACTCTATGAAATTACGTCGATACTTCCACATATTATGGGTAATGTAGGAGACATCTCTATTTTTCCCCTGGGGAATCTTTAGAATTCCATTGCTTAACTTTCAATTCGCCTCTAACTATCAAATGAAATGTGAATAACCTGTCCTCCTCTCTTTGAAAGAAGGGGCGCTTCCGGTTCTGTCGGTGCTTGAAATAATTTTATCTTCTCCATATTACTACATCTCTAGAGTCAATAAATTTATATGAGGAACTACTGAACTCAATCACTTGCTGCCGTTACTCTTCAGCTTTCTGTTAAGGTCTATCCTACATAGGTACTCAAATTGGATCAGTGATCGATTTCTAGGTTTCGTCGTAAACCTAATTGGTTATTTCCAATTACGTAAATCAATAGTTCAAACCGCACTCAAAGGTAGGGCATTTCACATTTTTATAGGAACTTATGTACCAGAAACAATGGTATCTCCAATTATAGCCCCTATGGGATGTAAAACATATCTCTTCTCACCATCCCCATAGCGTATGAGACAAATATATGCATTTCGATTAGGGTCGTATTCTATGGTTATGATTCTACCATATATGTCTTTTTCATTCTGTCAAAAATCAATTTTACGGTATAGACCCTTATGACCTTCCCCTCTATGCCTTGCGGTAATGATTCCTCTGGCATTACGACCTTTACCACAATGATGTTGTCCGTAGATCAAATTATTTCGTGGATTGGATTCCACTTGACTGTCTACAATTCCATTGCTTGTGCTCAGGATAGAAGTTTTGTATAAATGTATCGCCATGCTATTAAGTATTTTTATTTAAGTTCTTTTCTTTCTAAGAGGTGGAATAGGATAACCCGGTTGAAGCGTAATGATCATACGTCTGTAATGCATTGTATGTCCCATAATAGGTGCCACTCTTCTACTCTTTCCCGGAAGTCGATGACTATTCATAGCTATTACCTTGACACCAAAGAAGAGTTCGACCCAATGCTTTATTTTTGTCCTAGTTGATCCTGATTCGACATTAGAAGTATATTAATTTTTTCCCAATAACCGAATACCTTTGTCTGTAAATACTGTATATTTGATTCCACCCATAAATTGATTTTCTTCCCTATGAGTTATAGTTTCAATAAGAATGCTAGTTCTTACTGTTCATATATTATGATATGAATATACCACATCAATTAGTTATGTATGGATGATGAGATTCCCCTGATACAGATCCAATTCCAATAGACTTATTGGAGGGTCCCATTGGCATGCATCCAGTTGGAATTGAACCAACAAATTCGCCAATTATGAGTTGGGCGCTTTAACCATTCAGCCATGGATGCTTAGCGGGGATCCTCGTATATGATGAATAACCAAATTCCAATTGAAATGAAATTTTTAGGAAAAAGCAATGTAATTTAGTAGGAATCAATGAGAGGACATCAATTCAAATCCTGAATTTTCGAATTGAGAGAGATCAAGAATTCTCACCATTTATTAGATTCATGGACCCAATTCAATTCAGTGGGATCCTTCATTCACATTTTTTGCCACAAAGAATGTTTTCTAAAACTCTTTGACCCCCGAATTTGGAGTATCCTACTTTCACGCAATTCACAGGTTTCAACAAGCAATAGATATTTCACGATCAAGGGTGTAATACTTTTTGTAGTGGCGGTCCTTATATATCGTATTAACAATCGAAATATGATCGAAAGAAAAAATCTCTATTTGATAGGGCTTCTTCCTATACCTATGAATTCCATTGGACCCAGAAATGATACATTGGAAGAATCCATTAGGTCTTCCAATATAAATAGGTTGATTGTTTCGCTCCTGTATCTTCCCAACGGAAAAAAGATCTCTGAGAGTTGTTTCCTGAATCCGAAAGAGAGTACTTGTGTTCTCCCAATAACTAAAAAGTGAAGCATGCCTGAATCTAACTGGGGTTCGCGTTGGGGGAGGAACTGGATCGGAAAAAAGAAGGATTCTAGTTGTAAGATATCTAATGAAACTGTCGCTGAAATTGAGATCTTATTCAAAGAGAAAGATCTCAAATATCTACAGTTTCTTTTTGTATATTATATGGATGATCCGATTCGCAAGGACCATGATTGAAAATTGCTTGGTCGTCTTTCTCAGAGGAAGAGTCGAAATAGAATTAACTTGAATTCGGGACTGCTATTTGAAATTTTAGTGAAACATTGGATTTCTTATTCATATCTGCTTTTCGTGAAAAAATACCAATAGAAGTGGAGGGTTTCTTCAAACAACAAGGGGCTGGGTCAACTATTCAATCAAATCATATTGAGCATGTTTCCCATCTCTTCTCGAGAAACAAGTGGGCTATTTCTTTGCAAAACTGTGCTCAATCTCATATGTGGCAAATTCCGCCAAGATCTCTTCATTAGTTGGGGGAAGAATCTGCCCGAATCGGATTTTTTGAGGAACGTATCGAGAGAGAATTGGATTTGGTTGAACAATGTGTGGTTGGTAAACAAGGATCGGTATTTTAGCAAGGTACAGAATGTATCGTCAAATATTCAATATGATTCTACAAGATCTTGTTTCGCTCAACGGATTCTAGCCAACTGAAAGGATCTTCTAATCAATCCAGAGATCGTTTGGATTCCATTAATAATGAGGATTCGCAATATCACACATTGATTAATCAAAGAGAGATTCAACAACAAAAAGAAAGATCGATTCTTTGGGATCCTTCCTTTCTTCAAATGGAATGAAAAGAGATAGAACCAAGCCGATTCCCGAAATGCTTTTCTGTATATTCCTCAATGTCCCGGCTATTCATGGAACTTGAGAAGCAGATGATTAATTATCTGTTTCCGGAAGAAATACCGAAGAATTTTTTGGGAATCCTACAAGATCTATTCGTTCATTTTTCTTTGATAGATGGTCAGAACTTCATCTGGGTTCGAATCCTACTGAGAGGTCCACTAGAGATGATAAATTATTGAAGAAACAACAAGATCTTTTGCGATCGGAAAATAAAGAAATGGTTAATACATTCAAGATAATTACATATTTACAAAATACCGTCTCAATTCGTCCTATTTCATCATATCCGGGATGTGATATGGTTCCGAAGGATGAACCGGATATGGATAGTTCCAATAAGATTTCATTCTTGAACGAAAATTCATTTTTTTGATTTATTTCATCTATTCCATGATCGGAACAGGGGAGGATACATGTTACACTACGATTTTGAATCAGAAGAGAGATTTCAAGAAATGGCAGATCTATTCACTCTATCAATAACTGAGCAGGATCTGGTGTATCATAAGGGATTTGCCTTTTCTATTGATTCCTGCGGATTGGATCAAAAACAATTCTTGAATGAGGCCAGGGATGAATCAAAAAAGAAATCTTTATTGGTTCTACCTCCTATTTTTTATGAAGAGAATGAATCTTTTTCTCGAAGGATCAGAAAAAAAAATGGGTCCGGATCTCCTACGGGAATGATTTGGAAGATCCAAAATCAAAAATAGTGGTATTTGCTAGCAACAACATAATGGAGGCAGTCACTCAATATAGATTGATTCGAAGTCTGATTCAAATCCAATATAGTACCAATGGGTACATAAGAAATGTATTGAATTGATTCTTTTTAATGAATAGATCTAATCGCAACTTCAAATATGGAATTCAAGGGATAAAATAGGAAAGGATACTCAAAATCATAGAACTATAATGAAATATACGATCAACCAATATTTATCGAATTTGAAAAAGAGTCAGAAGAAATGGTTCGAGCCTCTTATTTTGATTTCTTGAAGGTGTTTGACTCTCTACTATTAATAGCTATTAAAAAAGCTTCAAAGCCTTGATTTTGAATTCAAAATTTTCAAAATATATTATTTGTTTGGATTGGATATTATTGCAAATGATTTGGAATATTCTATGGAGTTTATATCTCGATTTTGAGGGTATTTGGTGAAGATTAAATTTGATTTGGCTGGATTTTCAGATTGAAATTTGAAGAAGAAGTAGCAAAACAAACCACGTATAAAATATATACAAATTATATATAAAAGACATATTGCATAATATTTTTCTGAAAACTGTATTTAAGTTGTATGATGTTGTAGTTGTACTTAACTGGGTTAGAATGATGTATGAACGTGTTAGATAAATTGTAAATAAGTTGTATACTGATAATTAGTTGTATGAAATTTATTTTTAGTATGTGCATTGTTGTAGACATATCAAATTTTGTATTAAATTTATATGAAATTTATTTTTAATTTGTATCATGTTGTACCATACATTATTCTTCTTAAAATAGGTAATTATGGCAAAGAGAGAGAAGAGTTGCGCTAATTATGGCTTAAAATAGATAACAAACAACTAGAAGAAATCTTATTTAGATGGAAGGACAATTTGGACTTCATTCTCTTCAGTTATACGCTTTCCAAGCAAAGAATCCCCTAACTTAAGGCACTAATACAATGAATTGTATATAAATTGTAAGAAAAACTTGTTTAGGGTGGATAATATACAAAATTTGAATAATTTTAATAAATAAGTTTTAAATATTGTATAGGAAGAAAAAAAATCCATCCCGAACTTGGTGGTTAAACTCTACTGTAGTGACGATACTGTAGGGGAGGTCCTGGAGAAATATATCTCAACGCCATGATGATAAAAAGCTTAACACCTCTCATTCTTATTACTTTTTCAATATGAAAACGAAAAAAATAAATAAAAAATAAAAAGGTCGTTTTATTCAAAAACCCAATTGTGACATCCCTTCTCTCCCACTTTACACCTCGGAACACACCCTTCTTATATAGATAAACGCGCTTTCACATCTTCTTAATCCGAAATGGCTGGGGAGAGGAAAGATTCCTTTTTTTTTAGGGTACTCCGGGGAACAGATCCAGTGGAGACGGGGTGGGGCCTGTAGCTCAGAGGATTAGAGCACGTGGTTACGAGCCACGGTGTCGGGGGTTCGAATCCCTCCTCGCCCACAACCGGCCCAAAAGGGAAGTACCTTTCCCTCTGGGGGTAGGAAAATCATGATCGGGATAGCGAACCAGAAGCAATGGAACTTGGGTGTGGGTCTTTTATCGAAATGGAATGGTTTTCTTTTTCTCTTTTTATTTTTCATTTATTGTGAATGGGGGAATCACTACACATAGTATGTCCGATCAGCGTATTTTTTGTTTTACGCCCCGTAACTCTTTCTTAGCCAGCCTTGGGCAGAATAGCAGAGCAAGTATTAGTAGCATAACCGAAAAGCCTTCCTCGTTATTAATATCTTTGCTCGCGGCAATTGTGACCTCTCGGGAGAATCGATGACTGCATCTTTGATGCAGTGCTAGTACATCTGAGACTTCTTAATTAGCTAGTTGTAAATAGCCCCAGGGCTATGGAATAAAGGATTATCTCGGACCTAGACCGAGGTATTGATGGTGATTTTCTAATCTCGCATAATATAATGTGATACGATGAGATAGAATGCAATGGAAACAAAGACAGGGAACGGGTTACCTACTCTTAACGGCAAAGCGAGCCCCTTTATTCTGAATTCTTTAATTCAGAATCAATCAAATCTCCCCAAGTAGGATTCGTACCTACGACCAATCCGTTAACAACCGACCGCTCTACCACTGAGCTACTGAGGAACAACAGGAGATTCGATCTCATAGAGTTCAATTTTCGTTCCCAACCCATGACCAAAATGAGCACGAAGCTTCTTTCCTAACTCCCCGAACTTCTTCGTAGTGGCTCCCTTACATGCCTCATTTCAGAGGGAACCTCAAAGTGGCTCTATTTCATTATATTACATCCATATCCCAATTCCATTCATTTAATATCCCTTTGGTGTCATTGACATAACAAATGTCGTTTCTAGTCTATCTCTTTCTATTTCTTTTCTATATATGGAAAGTTAAAAAATCATCATATAGTAATCTAGAAATTGCAATAGAAAATAAATAAGGGAGGTTTGTGATAATTTTTCAATCTTTTCTACTAGGTAATCTAGTATCCTTATGCATGAAGATAATCAATTTGGTCGTTGTGGTCCGACTCTATTATGGATTGCTGACCACATTCTCCATAGGGCCCTCTTATCTCTTCCTTCTCCGAGCTCTGGTTATGGAACAAGGAACGAAGAAGAAGGTATCAGCAACAACTGGTTTTACTACGGGACAACTCATGATGTTCATATCGATCTATTATGTGCCTCTGCATCTAGCATTGGGTAGACCTCATACAATAACTGTCCTAGCTCTACCATATCTTTTGTTTCATTTCTTCTGGAACAATCACAAACACTTTTTTGATTATGGATCTACTACCAGAAATTCAATGCGTAATCTCAGCATTCAATGTGTATTCCTGAATAATCTCATTTTTCAATTATTCAACCATTTTCATTTTACCAAGTTCAATGTTAGCCAAATTAGTCAACATTTATCTCTTTCGATGCAACAGCAAGATCTTATTTGTAACAAGTGGTTTTGTTGGTTGGTTAGTTGGTCACATTTTATTCATGAAATGGCTTGGATTGGTATTAGTCTGGATACGGCAAAATCATTCTATTAGATTGAATAAGTACATTCGATCTAGTAAGTACCTTTTGTTAGAATTGAGAAATTCTATGGCTCGGATCTTTAGTATTCTCTTATTTTATTACCTGTGTCTACTATTTAGGCAGAATACCCTCACCCATTCTTACTAAGAAACTGAAAGAAGCCTCAAAAACAGAAGAAAGAGTGTAAAGTGAGGAAGAAAGAGATTAGAAACAGAAACAACTTCCGAAATGAAGGGGACTAAATAGGAACAAGAGGGATCCACTGAAGAAGATCCTTATCCTTCTCCTTCCATTTTTTCTGAAGAAAGGTGGGATCCGGACAAAATCGATGAAACGAAAAAAATCCGAGTGAATGAAAAGGACAAAATAAAAAATTCCACTCTCACCTCACAGAGACAAGATTCATTTAAATTTTATTCTACCTTTAATTTGTGCCACATTACTTTACAAAGAGTGCAAATATGAATTTTTGGTAGTTATCAAAATGATGGAAGTAATTTTTTCGAAGAACTGAAAAATTTGTAATTTTGTGAGACAACAAAACAAAACAAAACAATGAGGAGTGCTAGTTATCATTGGGCCACCGGCCGTCATATGTCGAGAGTGTCTGGAAAATCCAAATATCAAGTGGACATTTTCGAGCTTGTGTCCATCAGTCATAAAACATGCATGCTTTATTTTTCAGGTTCATTTCTTCAAACAACAAAATTAAACAGGCTTTTGTTCCGAATTCTATAAATCCATGACATACACATTCTAATGCATGCAACAGACATTCAACTCAACAGATATAAAATATATCTATGGGTTCTTTCGTTTCGATGAATAGAAACCTAGCATAGATACAGGGAAAAGGCTCAAATATACCATTAGTCTATATGATTTAGAGCAGTTTTACCATCCATTAAAAAAGTAACCCCGTTGTTACTAAAATGGCTCAATTTTGACCTTCTAAGCTAACTTTAGCAGCATAAAGGGTATATTAGCTAAGTTCAAGGCCAAATTCGAATCATTCACAAAGTTCAGGGGCAAACTATTTTACTTCTCTTCTACATATGAAAGCAAATAATGTTTGGTTGGTTTAAGAAAAATATTTCCTACAATCACATGTCAAATCATCCTAAACCACAATCTCATGTCCAAACGTACATCAAGTATGTGATAATTATGAACCAATACCACTCGTTTAAAATAATGAGTACGCTAGTGATAGTGGCTAACGTAGGATTTTTTTGTAGGGGGTGCCATTATTTAAATAAATGAATATATCACTATATTGACAAGTAATGTTATTATTTTTATTTTGCTTATTATTTATACATATATATACAATAAAATATTTGCCAAACAGTAATACGGGACACCACTTGGAGAAAGATAGATACGCAGCTGGCTACAGACAAGTGATCAACGGTTACTTTGGACTAGTATTGAATAGTAGTATACAACAAGTGCTTCTCAGCATAAATAAATACTGTGTAGCCACGACTGGCGATGGAGAAAAGTTTGCCTTGCCTTATCTGAATCATTGTTTAGGTTACGTATCAAAGCAACGTATAGGAGATGCTTGACGTGAGGGAAGGAAAATTTGAGAAGCCTTCACCACTCAATATGCATTTCTTAACAGGCTCAACTACCGATCAATTCCCCATTACTATTATTGTAGCTTTCTAATTTTTAAAGCAAAAGCCAATTAAAGCTAAGACGATTTTTGCTTTAGCTCATGGCCTGAAATTCCTACTGCATGCATTTATCTACTCTTGGTCTTAGTATCTGCAGTGTATGTCACCATAAACCTTTGACCTCCAGTTAAACCCCTTCACTACTAGAAATCAGGCATTTAGAGACCAAAGATTAGCGACCAAAGTTGGTCTGCCACAAAAAGCGACCAACCTTGGTCGCCAACATAGACAAAAAAAATGAAAAAAAAACTTAAATAAAATAGCGACCATAATAGGTCGCCTACTGGTCGCCCAAGTGTTCAACATTTTGACCGGACTGGTCAAACAAATTCGGTCAAAGAAAATTCAAAAATAGCGACTAACTTTGGTCGCTCAACTGGACCCACGTTCAATATTTGCGACCAAAGTTGGTCGCCCACGGAAGGGAAATACAGTAGCGACCAAAGTTGGTCGCTTTTCTTGAAATTTAAATTAAATCAGAAAATAAACTGGCGACCAACTTTGGTCGCTAAATGGAAGAAATTTTATGGTGACCTAGGCGACCAAAGTTGGTCGCTTCCATGAATATTAAATAAAATCAGAATTTAATTTAGCGACCAACTTTGGTCGCTTCTTGGAGGAAATTTTATGGTGCCATGAGCGACCAAAGTTGGTCGCTTATCTGAAAAATTATAATAAATCAGATTTTCATTTAGGGACCAACTTTGGTGGCAAGTAGAAAGGTATATATATTGGCGACCAAAGTTGGTCGCTTTCTTATTAATATTTTACCAAAATGTATAAATATATTACTAAAATATATATATATATATATATATGTATATATTGATATATAATATACTATACAATATAATATACTATAGTATAGTGTAT
>MCJB01052834.1:6650-25287 GCA_002018475.1 Nicotiana obtusifolia | reverse complement strand
ATACAGATTTGGTGGTAACCGGACCTAAGATCAATCTTAGAAAACACACTTGAACCACATAACTCATCTAGCATGTCATCTAACATAGGGATAGGATGACGATACTTTACCGTTATCTTGTTGACGGCTCGGCAATCAACACGCATCCTCCAGGTGCCGTCTTTCTTTGGAACCAAGATCACGGGTACGGCACACGGACTTAGACTCTCTCGAACTAGCCCCTTACTCAATAACTCATCCACTTGTCGTTGCATCTCCTTAGTATCCTTTGGATTGCTTCGATATGCGGGTTTGTTCGGAATTTGTGACCCCGGAACAAAGTTAATTTGGTGTTCTATCCCCCTCAACAGAGGTAGTCCACTCGGCATCTCCTCGGGAAACATGTCCCTGTATTCCTGCAAAACAACACTAACAACACTAGGCAAGGGGTGAACGTTAGTAGAAACTTCATCGTCACACTCAATCAAATCCGCTCCCTTATCTTCCTCAATCTCCTCGTCACTCTCTACCTCACAAACAGTATAGTCATGTTCATGTCTTAAGGTAGAACCAGCACTAGTTCCTTCCCCGGTATTCTTCCAAGTAAAAGTAGTTCTTTCAAGGTTATCTATTCGGATACTAAGTGCCTTTACTTCAGCCCATAGCTCGGCTAAAGTAATATTGGTCACAACCTTTTCTCCTTTTGTAGCCATGTACCTGCAAAAGAAACAAGACTAGAGAATCTGTTAAGGTTAGTTAAAATTCTCTCTCTCTCTTTTTGAATGACTATCGGGTTCACTCAAATTTTTGGGTAGGATTTCACACTTGTCTTCAAATTGGCTTCCTCTAATAGACCAAGTTCCTTAGCGACCTTTCAAGTTCACAAGATCAATAGTTTTCTTCGGGGTGAGTGAAGTTATGTGACTCGATAGGGGGATAGCTTTTTAAGTGAGCACAAGAAGCCAAGAATTATATACTAAAGTGGAAATTTTGAGTTTTAGCATGAGGTCCTACAAGCTCAAAGATTAGTAATTACTTAAGTAGGGAAATTACCTAAGAATTACTAATTAGAAGTAGTGAAATTAAGAAGAATTTCGAAATTGAAGAGATAAGGAAATTTTAGAAGCTTTCCCACACTAGTTTGGAGAAGACCAATCCTTTCTCCTTAGCCCTTAGGATTTTGGGTCCCCCCTTTCCTTTTCCAACACAAATTAGCCCCTCCTCTCCTTGTACAAATAGAATTTCAACTCCTTGAAACTTCCCCCTTTTGGATTGGGAGTTGTTTCCTTCTTGGACTAGAATTAGGGTTTCCTATTCTCCTCCTTTCTCCTCCCCAAATTCGGCCTCCCTAACACTTCTTAGGCCCTCTCCCACGTTTTCACAATGCTCTTTCAAGAACAACAAATTAAAGTTCAAAAACTTCAAGAATTCAAGGCAATCTTGTTAAGAATGTTTGAGGATTCAAGAACCTCTTCAAGAACAACGTAAATTTCTTCAAGAACTTCAATTTTAACTCCAAGAACTTCTAGATTTTCAAGATTTATTCATGCACCATCAAGAATTTCAACTATAGTTTCAAGATTTCAAGATTATCGGTTTCTAACGATCAAGAACTTCAAGATTTGGTTCAAGAACATTTCTTTATCAATCAATCTTCAAGACTTTAATCCCAAGATGATTCAACAACTTCAACAACAAAAATTTTCGATTTTTCTTTCTTCTTTATTTTTTTTTCACGTTTTGTTTTTTTTTTCAAAAACGAAATTTAAGAATTAGAACCTGAAACTAAGGCACGAAGAACAGGATTGGATTGTAGAAACAAACCCGTTCCAAGCTCTGATACCAACTGATGCAATATAAAAAGCGGAAACAAGAAAACAAAAGATAGAAGCAAGACGCTAAATGAACTATCAAGACAACAAGTAGGAACTAGTCTACTTACCTTCTTGATGAAGTCACGGAGTACCTATACTATACGAACAACCCTCAAGACAACAATGGTCTTGCTAACTGTTCGATCAAACAAAGGAACAAGTTCAATTTTGAATCACACCAAAATTGGACAAGTTAATTCACACGATTTTGGGAGCAATGTTGCTGCCGTTTTTTTATTGAAAATAATGTCAAAAGGTGTCAAAATAATGAAGTGTTTAGGCTTATATAGGATGAGCCTTTACCTAAATCAAATAGGAAAAGAATAACTAGTAACCTAAATCAACTAGGAAACAACTAATTAACAAAAAGGCCACAATTTGGCTAAGTTTAAGAAATAGTCACGCAGGACCAAACAAGTAAGAATTAATGTCTTCAATAACTACACAATAAGACAACATAAATACAAATGTACATCTTCAACACAAGATTCGTCCATAGTAAGATTTATGGACGCTTGGCTCTTCTCCAAGGCTAACCAACGCCTTGCCTTGTCTTATCCAACATTGATGGCATGAATGTAGCTTGATCAGGTTGTCCTGCATCACATAATCTGCCAACAACACTGCCAGCAAACTCACCCAACCAATAACTCTCTCGGAAATAGATGCTCACATGGAAACAGATTATTGGAGCAGTTGCATTGTGTGGTATCAACACCTCGAGTGCTTAATTTAATGCAACTACATCAATCATCTTGTTTCCACACTCATTATTTTCCTCACTGGAACATCAAAATGCAAAATCAACAAAAGAACAAACATCCCTGCCATACCAGCAACAGGAGCAAAAGCAACATCAATAGGAAAAACAAAGGACATTGCAGCACCACAAACTACCAACCTTTAGTTGAACAGCAATGCAGGACAGCACAAACATTCTACTTACAACAACACAGCAGTTACAACAGCAACAGATTATTGGAGCAGTTGCATTGTGTGTATCAGCACCTCGAGTGCTCAATTTAATGCAACTGCATCAATCATCTTGTTATCACACTCACAACACCCCTCACTGGAACATCAAAACTCACAATCTTCTCAAGCACAAGTATCCATACCATCCCTACACCAGGAGCACTCTCAGGAGCACCAGTGTCAACAGCAGACTTATCATCACAAGCTTAACAGTCACACCAACAAGCAGAAACAAACACTCTGGAAAGCAAGATAAAGGCAACACAAGCAAGTCACAATGTGAAAGGAAGCTGCCAGCAGCAAATACTACAAGCAAGATTACCAACAACAGGAACCAATGGAGAATCAATAGCAATCTCAACACCATTCTATGGGCTGCGACTCCCCAAGACCAACTCACAGATAGCAACACCACCAGCAGGAACTTCAAGTGTATCATCATGAAGAATCCAAATCACAACAGGATACTCACACAACATAACAACAACTCCAACATCAGGAAACAGCAACAACCACATCCAACAGCCTCACCAAGCAACATCAAAACAAAAATGGAAGGATATCTTCAACGTGGCTTTCCCTGCATCAGGAGACAAAGCGGAATTGAAGATAACTCGCACTCTTTTGCTAGTTTTTTGCAGAATTATGATAGAATGGACTCCAGTCCAAAACACACTAGGAAAAACAAAACATACAGCCATTTGGTCGCAACAGAAACATATATACTTTTTTGTATAGCTGACCTAGGAAAACTTGTACATACGATTGCCTACTGCAAAAGGGGCAATCGTAGCATTATCATAGGTCTAACCACTTGCAATTTCTTAGGTACCTATAATCAATATTTTAGGATGACAAGGTACATGTACTTTTTTGGGGAGGTAAGGTTCATGTCCCCCTTCTGTGTATATTATTTTGCTAATTAATAAATAACATATTTACCAAAAAAAAAAAAGTACAACCGACCCCATGTACTTAGTAAGTATCTTGACTAACCGTAGAGAAGCAGCGACAAGGTTTTAATAAATAACATATTTACCAACAAAAAAAAGTACAATCGACCCCATGTAGTCAGTAAGTATCTTGACTAACCGTAGAGAAGCAGCGACAAGGTTTTAATTCAAAAGATACTCACTTGTCAAATAACCTATGCAATATATCAAAGACTGGCAATATGATGTATAGCAGTAAAGCAATAACAAAAATCTCATTAAAGCGAGGAATCACAATTCAATACAAGTAAAGGCTCAATTTCAATAACAAGTCACCAAATATAACCACACACAAATGGCACCTTGTGTCCACATTATCAACCACACTCGCATGGCAAGCACCTTGTGCCACAACATAATTCATACCCTCATGGCAAAGACCTCATGCCACATTATAATTCGATTCCGATTGAATTGGCAGATAACATATTTATGAAAACTTTTCATGAATCAAATATGTTAATGTGTGGCAACATCTTCTTTTTTGGTACAATCTATTATGTTTCCAGCAACTCAACGGAAAATAAGGTAACAACTCCACAATCCATCTTGGAAAATGATCATCAAGTAATAACAAAGGCATAGATTAGCAAATTTGAAAAATGCAGGAAACCACATAAAAATGCATGACACTTATAAATACTTCATAACCACAACAAGAATTCCCCTCTTTCACCAACACACACACATAATCAAGACAAATCGCCGCGGGCTATCTATAAACATTACCACAATGCCACCATTATTTCGTCGTTTGAGCATAACAATGAATATTTTACCTTACATTGCTTCACGCGCATAGGCTACCATTATCACGATGCGTGCACATCTGTTAACACCACCTTTATTCAGCCGCACATGCATCTTCTCACCCTTATCTCGCCACATGCACATATGAAATGAAACGCCTCCCTTGTGTTGCCGCATGCACATCTAAAATTAATATGCACAACATGTCCACTTGTGCCACCACTAAACCACCATGAAAAATAACAAATTATCATCAACAGGCACATTCTCACAACTCATCAAAAAGTGCACACGGACAATGATAACAACTAAAGTGCGGATAAAACAAATCATGATTAAATCAAGTATAGCAACCACGTCCAAGTAGTCGTTCAATGGATCAGATATGCATCACGAAGTGTACACGTCCCAATCAAGACACACTACGAGATCAGGTCCGCATGTGTATTCATAGCCTATGTGTGTCTATCCCTAAGGAAAATATAGAATAAGTCGCAAGGTTTGATCATCACGATCAATAAAAGGTACCAATAGCCTCAACCTTCCTCTAGTATGATATAATGTACTCACAAAGTCGATTATTAAAATAGCACGTTGGATCAAGTAAATCACACAACAAAATAAAGCATAGAGTTAGCTAGAATCTACCCCGAGATTGAATACCCATGGCACATGTGTATACGCTCGTCACCTCGTATATACATCACCCCCTCGTGTGGCAAACAACATTAATTATTTGGAAAAATTCCCCAACTAAAACTAGGCAAGAAACTTACCTCATCTGGGCTAGTCCAAACCTCCAAAGTCGTGCTTCCTAGAGAAATCACATCTAACCGGTGAATCTTGCATATCATCAATCAAGGAAGTCAACCAATGCCATATAAAGTGATCCCAATGAATAAAGCCTCGACCTTTCAAGAATTCTCCAAAAGTTAGCAAATGTCAACCCTAGCCCAGCGTGCTCGAAACCTGTAACCAATATCAAAATCCAATGACCATAACCTATCAAGTCCTAATATATTTTTAGATTCCAAAACTGAGTCTAAACTAGTACTCAAATCCTCAAAGTATATTTTCTTAAAGAGTAGTCAAAAACACCAAATTTCACGTTGAAATTCCATATTTTTGGTGTAGAAATCCATGTAGATACTTCAAATATAATCACAAATAGGTCGAAATCACTTACTTTCGTGCCTTGTACGAAAATCCCCATGAAAATCAACCCTCACCAAGCCTAGGGTTCAAAATATGAAAGAATAAACTAGAATCCCGAAATTCCAACTCTTAACCCAACCGTAGATGTTATATTTATGACCAAAAGTTCATAGTTGTGAATGTTCGCAATTGCGACCAGATGTTTGCAATTGCGTAGTTCGCAATTTTAACAAAAAGTTCGCATTTGTGAAGTGCTAGCACTAGCAATTCCAAAACTTCACCGAAACTCATTCGGAACTTCTTCTACACAAACCAAAAAGGCATTTCAATCATAAAACATGCTACGGATTTGCTGGCGCTCAAAACACCGAAAAGAGGTCGTCTTGTTCCGATGTTGACCATGCTCAAACTCCAATTCCTAACTTAACTACTCTCTAATCAATGACTCAAAACACACGTGAGCCTCTCAGGACCCTGTCCTATCGTACCAACAAATCGAAATACATTATCCAAATTTATCCAATTGCTCAAACTATTATAACTAACATCAAAACCCATAATCAAAGACCAAGATCATTCTCTTAACTTTCAAGCATTCAAACTTTGTCGAACGCGTTCGACTCCAACAAAATCAACTCGAAATGAAACCATACATTCACACAAGTTCCTATTGACAAAACGGATCCATTCCAAGTCTCGGAATAACAATATGAACTCGATAGCCACAAAATCAACTCATGGTCGAACTTATAAAATTTATAAATCTACATCAAAAATTACCATATGAACCTATTGGAACACTCCAAAAAACAAATCGGAGACCGTTTACACAAAAGTCAAACTTTGGTCAACTCTTTAACTTAAATCTTCTAAATATGAACATTTCTCATCTAAATCGAATCTCGAACCTCTCGAACATCGAAACCATTCATACACACAAGTCGTGATACATCATATGAAGCTACTTGAGACCTCAAACCACCCAACGGAATGCTAAAGCTCAAAATAATGGGCTGTGTCGTTGCACGAACGCAAAGTCCAATGGCCCCAACCTTTTGTGCATGCGAGACCCTATACACAAACACGAATAACAAAAACACTGCCGCTAAAAATAATTTTTTCACGATCGCAAAGCACACTCGGCACTAGCAGTCATCACGAATTCCAACCAAGCTCCGGGCGGTCTGAAACCACGTCCAAACATACTAACTAGTCCATAAATGATATTCGAACCTATCTAAAGACACCAAACACAGTCAAGATCACCACATATACGAATCGACGACCATACCATTAATTGAACTTCTCTTATGTTCTCGTAAGCTTCTAACGTCCAACTAAATATCTGATTACTATCCAACAACCTCGAAATGCAACTACACTTTGTACACTTGTCCCAAATGGCATAGTAACCTATTATAACTTTCGAAAAAGTAATCCAACCCTAATAGCCTTGGAGTCAACTATCTGTCAAATCTATGAACTTTCAAAAACTTCAAATTTCCAACATTAGACAATTATAGCAAAATTAACCTAGGAATATCCAAATCCAAATCCGTATAGATGCCAAAGTCTAAAGTCACCATACGAACCCATTGGCACCATCAAAACACCATTTCGAGGTTAAAGTCAAACCCTCGACCACTCTTATAACTTAATCTTCCAACCATGGAACTAAGTGTTCCAATTCATTCCAAAACCTTCTTGAAACTAATATTACTATCCCCGCAAGTTAGAAAATAACAATTAAGAATAGAAGAATCAAATACAAAAATGGGGCTCAAATATACAATACAGCTGATCAGATCATCATAGACGAGCAACCCGATTGTATTATAATAACGTTGCGGCGAGCAACCTGATAAACATATCAATTCATATGGGAAAACCCAACAAACAACCAAACATGGCAAAGTGAATAATATAATATCAAAGAGGACGATTAAGTGTAGTTCATTAAGGAAAAGATGAACATGACCAAGGCGAAATAGTCAAATTGATGTAGGTCAACTTGATCCAACTACGTCCATACCATTAATGTTGGATAAGACAAGAAAAGGCATTGGTTAGCCTTAGAGAAGAGCCAAGTGTTCAAGCATTCACAAATTTGGCTATGGACGAAATTAGATGTTCAAGATGTACATTTGTGTTTGTGTTGTATTATTGTATTGCTAGGGAAGACATTAATTCTTATTTGTTTGGTCCTGCGTGACTATCCTTTAAACTTAGCCAAATTGTGGCCTTTTTGTTTATTAGTTCTTTCCTAGTTGATTTAGGTTACTAGTTATTCTTTTCCTATTTGATTTACGTAAAGGCTCATTCTATATAATCCTAAACACTTCATTATTTTGACACCTTTTTGACATTATTTTCAATCAAAAAACGGCAGCACATTGCTCCCAAAATCGTGTGAATTAACTTGTCCAATTTTGGTGTCATTCAAAATTGAACTTGTTCCTTTGTTTTATCGAACAATTTGCAAGATCATCATTATCTTGAGGGTCATTCATATAGCATAGGTACTCCTTGATTTCATCAAGAAGGTAATTAGACTAGTTCCTACTTGTTGTCTTGATAATTCATAGAGCGTCTTGCTTCTATCCTTTGTTTTCTTGTTTCCGCGTTTTATATTGCATCAGTTGGTATCAGAGCTTGGAGCAAGCACAATTAGCAAAAAAAAGCAACATTACCAACAAACTCAATCACCAGAACAAATCTGAACATCAAAGGCAATTAGCAAGATCAGACCATCCAAAGCAACACACATCAACCAACTCAATTCACATTACATATCAGAATCAACAGCAACAATATCAGCCTTGAAGAGGACTAGAAAGCAGCACATAATTCATCATATGTACTCATAGAACAGGAAGCGACATGGAAAGAAGACAAAGAAACACACAAGTATGGAAGGACACGCCAACAGCAGGCAATGCACCCACACCAATACATCATCAGCACCAGCAACATCAATACAAGGAAGCAGATTCACCAGACATCGCATACCAGTAGCAGCTTAGACACTAGCAACCACAAACAAGCACAACCAACAGCTTCACCAACACAACAATGCAGATTCATGAAACACATGGGTTTATATCTTCAACTTGGCTTCCCCATCAGGAATCAAAGAAAAAATGAAGATAACTCGTGCTCTTTTGATGTCTTTTTGCAAATTACTGACAGCATTGACTTCTGTCAGAGGTACATAGGGGAGATCAAATCTCACATCCATTTTGTCAGAATAGAAACACATACACGTTTTTGTATAGCTGACCTGAGAAAATTTATACATACGACTGCCTACTATAAAATGGGCAATCGTCGCATTAACATATGTCTAACCTCTTACTACTACTTAGGTACCTATTGTCAGCACTTTAAGATGACCATAAGTACATGGACTTTCTTTTAGGAGGTAAGGTCCATATCCACCTCCGCTTTGTATTTTGTTTCTTAAGTAATATAATCTCTATTTAACCAAAAAAAAGATTGTGTTATTGAAGTAGTGAATCATCTAGGGATTGTTCAAAATGCTCTCTTTGAAATGGCGATTTGGATGAACAGTGCCATGGTTGAGCGAGAATGCACAAAGCCGCGACTTTCGTCGGAAAAAAGCCACCGGACCACCCCCAAAAGTTGTGCCTTCTCATTGGGCACCATCCCTAACAAACCACACTTCAAAACAACTACCCAGTTGTTACAAACTTCCAAAAGAGTAGCGACACTACTGTTACAATAAATCGCCTGCGTGTTCCATCTTTCGTTTCTGGATCAAATAGAGCCATTTCAAATTTTGAAGACTCATCTCCAGGTCCTTCATAATCTTCCCAACAATTTTTGGAAGATTACACCGTTGCAATTTCGATTTCCAACAAACAGAATAACCCGATAACGCACCAATTGGTCGCGCACGATGCTATGTTAAACCAATTTGCCCCAGACCAATGCCAATCGATTCCTGTTGCTCAATAGATGGTTTCCCACCCTTCAAATCCAATTTTCATTGAGCCAATCTTCAAAACATTGCAAAAAGGTAATTCAGCAGCATCGCGCATACCAGATGTTCGACGAAATGCTCAGGACAGTTATGCAACTCAATTGAGCGAATATGCTACTCCTCAATTATCTCAAGTTAATAAGGAAACTAGTCGTCAATCAATATTACAAGAATTACATCCAAAAAATGTCTGGGCAGTGATGACTTGGCTGTTCGATCAAAGAACCGTTTGGTGGAGTATTGCCAGAGCGATGATGAGGAAATGATTTCAGTCGCTTCACCACCAATGCCAAGAAACAACAAAACCAACCTAAATATGAATGATGCGCAACAACATTTGACTACTGCTGAGCAGCAGCAAGAACAAATTTGAACCAACAGTTCAGTTGTTGTGCAGCAGCAGCACAAACTTAGCGCCAGCAGTCCAGTTATCACAGGTTCAGTGAGTACTGAAGCTAGACAGCAGCAGCAGTAGCAAGGTAAAACAGGCAGTCCATTAATCTCACACACAGTAACTACTACAGCAGCAGACCAGCAACACGATGCAAGCACTTCTTCAAAAAATAAAAATGGACAGCAGTCTCGCACCAACAATTCAAAGGATGTGCAGCATCAACAAAAACGTACCATAGGCAGTCCAATTCCTACAAAGGCTGGGCAGCAGCTACAGCAGTTCTCAAATGCAGTAATTTCTGGAAAAAGTAACACTACCAAGAAGAGGAATGAAACTTTGTCAATGCTTGCACAAAAACTAGCTCGTCAACAGTTAGAGCTCAACTTAAGCTGAGATTTATGATGAAAATGAGGAAGATGAATTGCTTATACATTGTCCGGAAGATACATATGCAACTGGAAATTCTGGAAAGCAGCAGCAGCTTTCTTGCACAAGCATGGGTGTGCAGCAGCAGGGCCATCAGAAGCCTGCAGTAGTTGGGAAGCAGCAACAACAATCTTGCACCAGAAATGCTGAAGTTGCACTTTCAAAATTGGGGCAGCAGCGTACCAGCAATACACTGGTTCTGCAGCAGCAACAGCAACTCCTCACAAATGTTGAGAAACAACAGCAGCCTAACACTGCTGGACAGCAGCATAACATTTCTCGCACAGGCAGTCCAATAGGTGAACAACAGCAGCAGGCACTGACCTCAACAAAACTAGAGCACACAAATGCAATGACAATCGCAATATCGGGACAACAACAACATCCAGTCAAGGAAACATCACTTGATAGGGATGGAAAAGGTTACGATGAGGAAAATTTTAGGCATCTCCCAATGAGAGTTTCGAAACAAAAACAGGTCGTTGCAACAACGTCGACAAAGTCCAACGGATCAAAAAAGAAAAAATCATGAATTGGGTATAAATTTTGAAAAGGTCGGAGGAAGAAGAGAAAATTTTACAAATCGAAGAATTCACAGTATTGGATAAGGAAGGACAAGCCTATAATTATTACTGCATTTTATTATATCATTTTGTAAGTATTATCTTATGTAATATCATTATAGAGTGTATTATAAACTCTATGATGATCATTGAATATTTGGTTCTGTCTAGTTCTTTCTTTTTACAAGCTTGCTAATAGGTAAGGCCTTTTATTTGCCTCAATAGGATTTGCAAGGTAAGGTGTAGCTCGGTATGTGTAGGCTTAGGTCCTATTACTCGAGCTTTTGTCCCCCTTACTTGTACTTTTCTTTTGCGGTTTGCTGTTATTATGAATAAAAACATATAATTTGCCAAAAAAAATCATCTAGGGATTAAAGTCTTGAAGATTGATTGAGAAAGAAATGTTCTTAAACCAAATCTTGAAGTTCTTGATCTTTAGAAACCGATAATCTTGAAATCTTGAAACTCTAGTTGAAAATTCTTGAAGGTGCACGATTAAATCTTGAAAATCTTGAAGTTCTTGAAGAGTTTTATGTTGTTCTTCAAGAGGTTCTTGAATCCTCAAACGTTCTTAACAAGATTGCCTTGAATTCTTGAAGTTCTTGAACTTTAATTTGTTGTTCTTGAAAGAGCATTGTGAAAAACGTGGGAGAGGGCCTATGTCACGACCCAACCCGGAGGGCCGCGGCGGGCACCCTGACCCTACTCGACGAGTGCCGACATACCTGCTGTCTTACTTTCTTTGTTATCTATATGGCCGAGGAATGCTCGTATAAATAACAACAATAATCATAATTAGCTCAGACCTTCCGATAACCCCATGTTTCATACATATCAATAGAAATACCGTACCTTGACGGACATACATATATAATATACCATGGCCGACACAGGCGTCATGCAAAAACTATACAGCAAAAGATACATATGCCGACAAGGCAATTCAACTGTACATGAGTCAACCCACTGTCTATTATCTATTCATAACCCAACACTTGTCTATGAGCCTCTACAAGAACATACATAATGCAACCTGTGTCGGAACAAGGCCCCGACATGCCCATAATGCCTATAAAAAACTGCATACCAAGACTGTGGCAAGTCCGGAGGATGGATCTCACCAATATCCGCTGAACTAGATAGCCTAATGTGGTGGGGGAGCCTCGTCTATCTGTCTGCCCGGACATGCAGCACGACATGCAGCGTCCCCAAATAAAGGATGTCAGTACGGATAATGTACTGAGTATGGAAGACGGAAACATAATATAAGAACAATAATAAGCATCAGGATAAGAAACATACAACCTGTACCATCTGAATGCCTCTGAGGGCGACTAACCATTTCATGCCTGACGTGCATATGCATATACATATATATATATATATATATAAATTCTATTAAAATCATCATATACATATATACGCCTCTGTGGGCCTTATCATCATCATATACATATGCCTCTGTGGGCCTCATCATCATCATACCCAACTGATCAGTGGTTGCACAATAGGTTCCTACCCAGCCGACTATAGCGCGGTGCGGTAAAGTAAAATAGCTGTCGTCTATAGCGCGACTAAGTAGAGTAAAACATATATTTGCACAATAGGTGCCTGCCCGACCGACTATAGCGCGGTGCGGTAAAGTAAAATAGGTAATGCATGTTGGACTCACATGAATCATACTATTATGGTGACGTAAGGTGGAAGAAATAGTATCATATCAATCCTCCCGTAAGAGGGGAATCAATATAAGCACTCCAAGCTTCTAAGAATAGAGTATCTTTGGGGCTCGATCATTGTATCATGTATAGATGGAGTCGTGCAAAAGAAAGAAAGGGATGGCCTTACATACCTGGTATCTCTGCGTCAATTTCAAGCTTTGCACAGTTACAATTTCCTTAGTCTACAATGAAAGAACAATCTTAGCGTCATTCTCTAAACGTTATGGTTATAATCAACTTCAGCCCTAAATTTATATGGTGTTTCTCCACACCCTTCTTCCTCCCAAAACTCCACAACAGTGGTAGTAAGACATGCAACTCAACAACAATTACAACCCAGTCCATTATTAGTGATTGACTTCAATCTAGGGCTCACATTATGCATAAAACGAGTTTTCAAGGATTCTTAGGAAAAGAATGCATGAAAGAGGGTGGTGACTTAACTTGCATGTGGAATATCTCTGCCCTTCTCCTTGGTTCTTCAACTTCTAGGTCTTACACTCAATTAGGGTAGAAAGAGGAAAAGCAGATAGGGCTTTTCTCCAATTCTTCAATTTCTAGATTCTTTCTCCAATTTAGAACTTGAAAGGAGAATAAATTGGTTAAAGTTGTGTGGGACTTGAGAAGGAGTCGCAGGTGGGTCTTCTTCTGGGTTTTGAGTTTCAGAAAATGAAGAAAAACTGGTCTAGGCCCCTTTTATAGGTCAAGAAATAAGTGGTGTCTGACGCCTACAGGTTTGCGATAGCATTCTCGTCGCATGCGGTTCGCATTTTGGACGTGAACCGTGGCTTAGAAATATGTTACTCTCTGCGACACAGAAGGGAAGATTTGCAGTTCGCATGTAAGAAATGTGATCGCATTCTTGGACCGTATTCTTGACATAGATTTATGCCCAGAACTCTATTCCAGTATGCGATACATTATGTCAAAAATGCGGTTCACATACTAGAAATGCAATCGCATAGTCGACCGTATTTTTGACATTAGTCCTAGCCCAAGACTCTGCCTTGGTATGCGATTTCAGTGTTGGATATGCGACCCGCATGTGAGTTTTGCGGTAGCATATCCAACTTTGCGACACATTTTGCTCTTTTCTTGACTTTTTGAACTCTTTTCCGGGTTTTTGGGCCCTTATACATAGACTATCTCACAACGTGATCTAACGTACGAAATTATGGGTTGTAACACTCTCCCCCTCTTAAGAACATTCGTGCTGGAATGTAAGAATCCACGGAGATTCTACTCATCCTGGAGCTTTTAACACAACATACGATTCTATAAGAGTATACAACTTATGGACATGTAAATTATCTACACATTATCATTTTGCACTAAGAAAGAGTATTCTCAAGTTATTGCTTACCTTGTAAGGACGTTTCTCCTTCCAATGCGTTCTGCGTTTCCTCGGCATCCTCATTATCTCCATTCTGGAGCAGGTAAGGGTATTTAGACTTCATCTCTTCCTCTGCTTCCCACGTCATTTCTTCCGTATGTTTGTTCCTCCACAATACCTTAACGGAAGCTACATTCTTCGTTCTTAGCTTACGGATTTGTCGGTCTAGTATAGCCACTAGTACTTCTTCATAAGATAGGTCCTCTGTAATCTGCATATCTTCGATGGGGATGACCCGAGAAGGATCTCCGATACATTTCCTTAACATAAATACATGGAATACCGGATGGAAAAACTCCAATTCGGATGGCAATTCTAACTCATAAGCCACACGTCCCATTCGTCGAAGGATTTTATACGGACCAATATACCTTGGACTCAGTTTACCTTTCTTCCCAAAACGCATGACACCCTTCATTGGTGAGGCTCTTAGGAATACCCAATCACCAACTTCAAACTCTAGATCACGACGTCGGACGTCAGAATAGGACTTTTGCCTGCTTTGTGCCGTCTTCAATCGTTCCTGTATTACCTTCACCTTCTCAATGGCTTGGTGGATCAAATCTGGCCCATACAACTCAGTTTCACTGACTTCGAACCATCCAACTGGTGATCTACATTTCCTCCCATATAGTGCCTCGTATAGGGCCATCTTAATGCTGGAATGGTAGCTGTTATTGTAGGCAAACTCTATGAGTGGAAGATGGACATCCCAATTTCCTTTAAAATCTAGAACACATGCTCGCAGCATGTCTTCCAGGGTCTAAATAGTACGTTCGGCCTGTCCGTCAGTCTGCGATGAAAAGCCGTGCTAAGATTCACTTGTGTACCCAAACCCTTCTGAAAAGATTTTCAAAAGTTAGCTGTGAATTGGGCTCCTCCGTCTGATATAATAGACATTGGCACACAATGAAGTCTAACAATCTCCTTGATCTACAACTTTACGTAATCTTCAGCTGTGTAAGTTGTCTTAACTGGTAGAAAATGGGCACATTTGGTAAGCCGATCCACTATCACCCAGATGGAGTCAAACTTACGATAAGAGCGAGGTAATCCAATAACGAAATCCATATTAATCACCTCCCATTTCCAAGTTAGAATTTCTACATTCTGAAGCAATCCACCGGGTTTCTGATGTTATATCTTTACCTGTTGACAATTGGGACACTAGGCTACAAATTCTGCAATAGACTTCTTCATGCTATCCCACCAATATTGCTCTTTGACATCATGATACATCTTTGTCGAACAGGGGTGGATGGAATATCGGGATTGATGAATCTCCTTCATGATCTTCTCTCGCAACCTGGCCACATTAGGCACACATAATCGGCCTTGGCATCTCAATGTTCCATCTCCTGCAATCTCAAAAGCTGAAATTTTACCCTGCTGAATGCCCTCTCTCATTCGTACCAAGGTGGGGTCTTCATATTGCCGTGCTTTTACCTTAGCTACCAGAGATGATTCTGATGTATTATGCACAGCAACACCGTTACAGCCCGTAATTTCGTACGTTAGAATACGCCATAAGATAGTTTACATATAAGAGCCTAAGAACACGAAAAATAGTTCAAAAAGTCAAGAAAAGAGCAAAAGGTGTCGCAAAGTTGGATATGCTACCGCAAAACTCACATGCGGGCCGCATATCCAACATTGAAATTGCAATTTGAAACAGATTTCTGGGCAGAAATCTGTGTCAGAAATGCGGCAGTATGCAACCGCATAATGCAAATACGGACCACAAAAAATGATATCCTCCATCGCAAAATGAACAGAGTTCTGGGCTGAAATCAACGTTAGGAATGCGGCCAGAATGCGGTCGCATTGTTGAAAATGCGAACCGCAAATCTGACCCTCCTGCATCGCATAGTGTGACAGATTTCTGGGCAGAAATGTGCGACCAAAATGCGAACCGCTTGTCATTTTTGCGACAGAAATGCGATCGCAAACCTGAAAACGTCAGACACGTGTGTCACTTATTGACAGACCTATAAAAAGGGTCCAACCCAGTTCTTTCTTCATTTTTTTATAGCTCAAACATAGAAGAAGACCCCTTGCGACCCTTTCTCATAGACCCACACAAACTTAACCAATTTCTTCTCCTTTCAAGTTCTATATTAGAGAAAGAATCTAGAAATTGAAGAATTGGAGAAAAGCCATAGCTGATTTTACTCCTTCTGGAAGCCCTAGTTGAGAGTGAGACCTAGGAATTGAAGAATCAAGGAAGAAGGCTAGATAATCCACATGCAAGGTAAGTCACCACCCTCTTTTCATGTATTCTTTTCCTAAGAATCCTTGGAAGCTCGTTTTATGCATAATGTGAGCCCTAGGTTGAAGTCAATCACTGAAAATGGACCAAGTTGTAAATGTTTTGGGTTGCATGTCTTACTACCATTGTTGTGGAGTTTTGAGGGAAGTAGGGTGTGGAGAAACACCATGTAAATTTAGGGCTATGGCTGATTATAACTATAATGTTAGAGGATAACGATAAAATCGCTTCTTTCACTCTAGATTAAGGAAATTATGACAGTGCGTAGCTTGAAATTGACGCAAGGAATACCAGGTATGTAAGACCGTCCCTTTCTTCTTTGCACGACTCTAATTGAATACAATGCTACCAACGAGCCCCAAATAATACTCTATTCTTAGAAGCTAGGAATGCTTATATTGTTTCCCCTCTTATGGGAGGATTGATATGTTATTATTTCTTCGACCTTACGTCACCATGATAGAATGAATCTTATAAGTCCAGCATGCATTATTTATTTTACTACACCGAGCCGCGCTATAGTCGGCTGGGCGATGGCACCTATTGTGCAATTATATAAACACCAAGCTGCGTTATGGTCGGCCGGGCGTTGGCACTTATTGTGCAACCACTGATCAGTTGGGTGTGATGATGATGAGGCCCCCAGAGGCGTATATATATGTATATGATGATTTTAAAAGAATGTTTATATGTATGTATATGCATATGCACGATAGGCATGACACGGTTAGTCGCCCTCAGAGGCACTCAGATGGTACAGGTTGCACGTTTCTTATCTTGATGTTTATTATTGTTCTTATATTATGTTTCCTATCTTACATACTCAGTACATTATCCGTACTGGCGTCCTTTACTTGTGGACGCTACATGTTGTGCTGCAGGTCCGGGCAGACAGATTGACGAAGCTCCCCCACCATAGTAGGCTATCCAGTTCAGCGGATATTGGCGAGATCCATCCCTCAGACTTGCCACAGTCTTGGTATGCATTTTGTCGTATGCATTATGGGCATGTCAGGGCTCTGTTCCGACGTAGGTTGCATTATGTACGTTCTTGTAGAGGCTCATAGACAAATATCAGTGTATGCATTGATAAGTGTTGGGTTATGTATAGACGATAGGCAATGAGTTGACATATGTACAGTTGGATTGCCTTGTCGGCATATGTATCTTTTGCTGTATAGCTCTTGCATGACGGCCGTGTCGGCCATGGTATGTTATATATATATATATATATATATTATTCTTCCGTAATGGCACGGTATTTCTATTGATATGTATGAAATGTACTGTTATCGAAAGGTTTGAGCTAAATATGATTATTCTCGTTACTTACACGGGCATTCATCGGCCTTATAGATAATAAGGAAAGCAAGCTAGCAGGTACGCCAACGCCCGATGAGTATGGTCCGGTGCCATGTCGCGGCCCTCCGGTCGGGTCATGACAAACTTGGTATCAGAGCGGGTCGTGTCCTAGGGATTGTCTATGAGCCGTGTCTAGTAGAGTTCTGATTACGGGTGTGTAGCGCGCCACATTTTATAATCAGGAGGCTGCCTGACATTTAGGAATGTTACCTTCTTACTAAATTGTTACGACCCATAAAATTCGCACATTAAAATACACTGTGAAATAGCTCACATACGAGGATCCAAGAACCCGGAAAATGGTTTAAAGTTAAGAAAAAGAACAAAGGTGTCGCATAGCTAGATATGCGGACCGCAAAGCACAAATGCGGACCGCATACCCAACAGCAGGGTCGCAAATTGCGTCAGAGTTCTGGGCTGAAATTGTGTCAAATATGCGGTCAGTATGCGGACTGCATAACGCAAATGCGGACCGCAAATATGACACCCTCCGTCGTAGAATGGAACAGAGTTCTGGGCTGAATCAGTGTCTAAAATGTGACCAAAATGCGATCGAACCGCAAATCTGGCCCTTCTGTGCCGCATAATGCAACAGATTTCTAGGGTGCGATTTGCGACCAAAATGCGAACCGCATATCCTGTTTGCGGTGGGTATGCGATCGCAAACCTGAAATTTGTCAGGTACGTGTGCCACTTATTGCCAGGCCTATAAAAGGGACCCAAACCCATCCTTTCTTCATTTTTCTGAGTCTAAGCATAGTAGAAAGCCCCAAACGACCCC
>MCJB01052833.1:4397-27578 GCA_002018475.1 Nicotiana obtusifolia | reverse complement strand
CCCCCCCCCCCCCCTAGGAACATTTGTCCTCGAATGTAAGGGTTTACGGGAATTTTGCTCATTGTGGAGCATTTAACACAACGTACAGTTCTATAAGAGTATGCAAACTTGTGGACATGTACATTATCTGTATATTACCGTTTTTGTATTAAGAAAGAGTGTTCTCAAGTTATTACTTACCTCGTAAAGACGTTTCTTCTTTCAATGCGTTCTGCGTTCCCCGGCACCCTCATTATCTCCATTATGGAACAGGTACGGATATTTAGACTTCATCTCCTCCTCTGCTTCCCATGTCATTTCTTCAGTATTCTTATTTCTCCACAATACCTTAACGGAAGCTACATCCTTTGTTCTTAACTTGCGGACTTGTCGGTCTAATATAGCCACTAACACTTCTTCATATGTTAGATCCTCTGTAACCTGCACATCTTTGATGGGGACGACTCGAGAAGGATTTCCGATACATTTCCTTAACATAGATACATGGAATACCGGATGGACAAATTCCAATTCGGATGGCAATTCTAACTCAAAAGCCACACGTCTAATTCGTCGAAGGATCTTATAAGGACCGATATACCTTGGACTCAGCTTACTTTTCTTCCCGAAACGCATGACACCCTTCATTCGTGAGACCCTCAGGAACACCCAATCACCGATTTCAAACTCCAAATCATGACGTCCGACATCGGAATAGGATTTTTTCCTGCTTTGTGCCGTCTTCAATCGTTCCTATATTACATTCTTAATGGCTTGGTGAATCAAATCTGGACCATATAACTCTGTTTCACCGACCTTGAACCATCCAACTGGTAATCTACATCTTCTCCCGTACAGTGCCTCGTATGGGGCCATCTTAATACTGGAGTGGTAGCTATTATTATAGGCAAATTCTATGAGTGAAAGATGGTTATCCCAATTTCCTTTAAAATCTAAAACACATGCTCGTAGCATATCTTTTAGTGTCTGAATAGTACGTTCAGCTTGTCCATCAGTCTGTGGATGAAAGGCCGTGCTGAGATTCACCTGTGTGCCCAAACCTTTCTGAAAAGACCTCCAAAAGTTAGCTGTAAATTGAGCTCCTCGGTCTGATATAATAGTCACCGGCACACCATGAAGTCTTACAATCTCCTTGATATACAGCTTTGCATAGGCTTCAGCTGTGTAAGTTGTCTTAACTAGCAGAAAATGAGCACATTCTGTGAGTCGGTCAACTATCACCCAGATGGAGTCAAACTTATGATAAGAGCGAGGTAATCCAATAATGAAGTCATATTAATCACCTCCCATTTCTAGGTTGGAATCTCTTTATCCTGAAGCAATCCACCGGGTTTCTGATGTTCTATCTTTACCTGTTGACAATTGGGACACTGGGCTACAAATTCTGCAATAGACTTCTTCATGCTATCCCACCAATACAACTCTTTGATGTCATGATACATCTTTGTCGAACCGGGATGGATGGAATATCGGGATTGATGAATTTCCTTCATAATCTTCTCTCGCAACCTTGTCACATTAGGCACACATAATCGGCCTTGGCATCTCAATGTTCCATCTCCTCCGATCTCAAAAGCTGCAATTTTACCCTGCTGAATGCCCTCTCTCAACTATACCAAGTTAGGGTCTTCATACTGCTGCGCTTTTACCTCGGCTACCAAGGATGATTCTGATGTATTTTGCACAGTAACACCTCCATCCTCATAATCTAATAATCTGACTCTCATATTAGCCAGCTGATGAAGCTCTTTAATCACCTTCCATTTTCCTGCTCTAATGTGTGCTAAGCTTCCCATTGACTTACGGCTGAGAGCATCTGCCACAACATTGGCTTTACGGGGATGATACAATATCTCGACATTGTAGTCTTTCAGTAATTTGAGCCAACGTCGCTTTCTCAAATTCAACTCCATCTAACTGAAGAGGTACTGCAAACTCTTGTGATCTGCGTAGATGTCAACATGGACGCCGTATAAGAATTGCCGCCATATCTTCAAAGCATATATTACTGCAGTCAATTCCAAATCATGGTTTGGATAATTCTTTTCATGCTTCCTCAATTGTCTTGAGGCATAAGCAATCACTTTCCCATGTTGCATCAATACGCATCCCAAACCTACACTTGAAGCATCACAATATACCACATATCCTTCTGTTCCCTCTGGGAGAGTAAGCACTGGCGCGGAGATCAACCGATTCTTTAGCTCCTGGAAGCTACACTCACAAGCGTCGGACTATTGGAAATTAGTAGCTTTCTATGTTAACTTAGTCAATGGTGCCGACATAGAGGAAAACCCTTCTATAAACCTCGTATTGTTACATCCGGTACAATTCGTTCACTTAATTAGGCTTAAGGGGTAGTTACGTAAAAAGAACCAAGAACCCGGAAAATGGTCTAAAATATTCAAAGGAAACAAACCTAGCAAAATGCGGTCAAAATGCGGACCGCAGAACACAAATACGACCGCAGAATTGACAGGTTCCATCGCAGAGTGGAACAGAACCCTGGGCTGCGGGATTGTCAAAAATGCAACCCAAAATGCGATTGCATTTGATAAAATGCGATCGCAGAATGAACATTCTCCATCGCAGAGTGAGGCAGAACACTGGGCTGAACTGATGTCCGAAATGCGACAAAAATGCGATCGCATTTTGGAAATGCGAACCGCATTTCTGGCCCTTCTGCGTCGCATAGTGCGACAGATTTTCTAGGGCCGAATCTGCGACCAAAATGCGGACCGCATACCCTGTCTGCGACGGGTATGCGATCGCATTTTGGACCTTTTCAGGTCCGTGGCTTTTTACCCCTAGACCTATTAAGGGACCCCAAACCCGTCCCTTCCTTATTTTTCTGATTCCCAGCAAGAGTGAAAGGCCCCCAAAGACTTCTCTCAAGTCATAGCATCAAAGCCACCAAATTCCCTTCTACCAAATCCTCGGTTGAAGGTTAACGGGAGTAAACAAAGGAATTGAAGAACGTAGAGGGTCAATAGCTGAATCCCTGCTCCTTCTACAAACCCCATTTGTGGACAAAGACCTAGAACTTGAAGGAATCAAGGAAGGAGGCTGAATAATTTGCATGCAAGGTAAGTTACTACTCCCTTTCATGTGGTTTTCCCCCAAACCTTCATGGTAGGTGGGTTATGTGCGTATGGGAACTTAAAATAGAAATAGGAGCTGCAGAGTCAAATAAACTAAGTTAAACAACAATGAATCATGAACATTGTGGGTTGTAAATAGGTTGCATGTGCTGTACATACCCTTAATGAAGTTTAGGGGAAGAAGGAGTGTAGAGAATCACTACATGAAATTTGGGAATTTTTGTTGATAATGGCTATCAAGCGTAGTAAGTAACCGTTAAGCTATTCTTTAATTGTAGATTAAAGAATTGTGACAAATTGCATAGCCGAGAGCCGACGCAATAAGCGCCAGGTATGTAAGACTATACCGTCCTTTCTTTTGCACGATTCCTATTGAGTACAATTCTACAAATGAGCCCCAAAGATTACTCTACTCTTAGAAGCTAGTATTGCGTATGTTGTTCTCCCCTTATGAGAAAGATTATCCTTGCTTCGTAGTAATAATGTCGATGGAAGTCTTTGAGTCCTATAATTATGTCGAAAAAAGATATTCTTAATTATATGAGCAAGAAGGGTAATGAATGTAATAAGTCTGTAAGTAAGTTTGCAGTATATGATGTGAACGAATATATATATGTGTGTGCTTGATTGAGATGTTGTGACCGAGCCTAATAATGGCCGGGTAGTTATGACCGAGCCTAGCATGGCCGGGTATGAGCCCACAGAGGCATATGTTATTGTGACCGAGCCTAATAATGGCCGGGTAGTTGTGACCGAGCATAGAAATGGCCGGGGTATGATTATGAGTCCCATAGAGGCATGTGTGTGATTGTATGAAGTAGCGATTATGTAAACGGTTACGGTAACAATTAATGAATATGAAAATGGCAAGCCCGCAGCGGCACAGGTGTTGGGCCTAAATTAACGGTAAGTAATGTGACCGGTAACAACAAACGTATATGAAACTGGCAAGCCTTGTAAGGGAGAAAATATATCTCTGTAATGGTGGAAATGGGTGTTAAAATGATAACGTTATGGTTAGCTGCCCTCAGAGGCAATTCCGTCATTATGAGTTGTCTGTTTTTACCCTAATGCCTATATTACTATTCTTATATTGTGTTCCCATCTTACATATTCAGTACATTTTCCGTACTGACATCCTTTACTATGTGGACGCTGCATATCGTGCTGCAGGTCCTTATAGATTGGCAGACGGAGCTGCCCCACCGTAGTAGGTCACCAGTTCAGCAGGCATAGCAAGATTCATCTTTCGGACTTGCTATAATTGGGTATGCACTTTGTGTAGATATTTTGGACATGTCGGGGTCCTATTCTGACATAGGATGTTTTGTGTTTATTTTCATAGAGGCTCATTAGACAAATGTCAGTCGTATGTGGACAGTTGTTGGGTGTGTATATTTGTAAACCTTATGTCTAAAGTATGTTAATACGCTTCCACGGATTTGTATATGTAAATGTATGTACACGGAGTATGTCTCCGGTAGTGATGCAAATTTATGACCTTCTTGTTTAAAATGATAAGCAAAAAGAGAAAGAAGGAAAGCAGATACGAGGGGTTCGCCGGTACTCTGCGAGCAGGGTCCGGTGCCCGGTTGCGGCCCCCTAGGTTGGGTAGTGACTGAAGTGGTATCAGAGCAAGGTCGTGTCCTAGGAATTGTCTATGAGCCGTGTCTAGTAGGGTCTTGGTTATAGGTGTGTTGCGCGCCACATTTTATAACCAGGAGGCTACCTGACATTTAGGAATGTTACCTTCTTTCTGAATCTAGATCGTGCTTAGAGTTAAGTCGTAAGTGTTCATCTCTAATGATTTCCTTGTTTTCCTACAGCAATGCCTTCGACTGGAAAGCAAGTTAATAGTGGACGGCTTGATATAAATGCCGGAGAGGGGACTAGTCAATTGCCCCGTATGATGGAAGGCCAAGGTGAAACGCCTTCCCAGACTTCATCTACTCCTCCTCCCCCAGAAAATATCAGAAACTGCCCAGCTTCCCCAGTTCCGTTTTCCAATGATACAGACTCGGACTTGCGAACTGCGGTCCAATTGTTGACTAACTTGGTAGCTTCTCAGACACAGAGGCAAAATACCGGTGATGCTGATAAACCGGGTAGTAACTGAGTTCGTGTATTATTTTTTTTTTGGTTGAAATTAGTTATTTATTGATAGCTTAGCAAAAATTTACAAAAGAGGGGGACATAAACCTTACCTCGCCAAAAAAGTACATGTATCTAGTCGTTCTAAATCGTTGACTATAGATACCTTGATAGTAAGTAGTGAGTCCTATACAAAGATGATGTTTTAAAAGTTCTAGATCATTTGTACATAAATCATGCTATGTGGATATGTTGTTGGTTCCCTGTTCCTTTCTTTGTGGAGTTGGATCAGTTCTGGCATACAAGGGAGTGCTGTGATTGGCCTGGGTGTATATTATGCTAAGCATGTGGGGGATGATGTTTTTATTGGTAGAAGGTGATTGGAGCAATTGTAATAGAATGAGCACCGGTGGTGCTAATACCACACAATAAAATTGCGCCAATGACCTACCCCTATAAGAAACATATCCTGTTGACATGGTTACAAAATCCAGTTGATGAATCTGTGCGCTATTGCGAGGCCTTTGTGTGGATATTTCAGATTGTGCAGCTGTTCTGTTTCTTCTTTCTCTGTTTTTGCTGCTTTCTTTTGTTACTTTGCATTGTTGAGGCTTAAGGTTCGCAGCTCTGTTTGCTGTATATTCTGGCCCTGAGTTATTGCTGCTTGCCGAGATTAAAGAAGCTGACTGTTGGTTCGATGCACTGCTGTGTTCTTGCTGATCTCTTCTCTTCTTACTCTTCTGATGTGGAGTGTTTGTTTCTGCATGAGTTTGTTGCCTGATGTTCCTTAGAAGAGAGTTTGTGATTAGCTGTGTGCTCCAGTAACTTCTCTTTGTGTCCAGTTGTTTTGTTGAGCATTGGTGACTGTTATGTCTCTCTGCTGCTATTGTTTCAATCTGCAAGGACAAACTTAAAGAACTCAGTGGTGTGAAAAGAATTATGCGCGATAGCAATATGTTAAAAATAATCAGTTTTGTGCTCCATGTTCTTCCCTGTGAATTCAGTTGTTCTATTATATCTTGTTGCCTGCTCTCTGTATTCATTGAATTGTTGCTTGCTGGAGTTGGAGTTGTTGAAGTTGCTGGTTGTGAGTTGTGATTTCTTTGCATAGTATTCTGTTGTTGCTGTTTCAACCTGATGTTCTTTAACAGAGAGTTTGCAAACAGCTGTGTGCTCCAAAATCTTCCCAGTGTGTCCAGTTGCTCTATTGAGTTTTGTTGGCTGCTTAAAGCATTTCCGAGCTGCAACTTCTTGGCATGTCTCCCTGCTGCTGTTTTTTCCAGCTGCAATGACAAAATTAGAGAAATCGGTGGTGTGGTATGAAGCGTGTGTGATAGCAAAATGTTGCATCTGATCAGTTGTATGCTCCAGGTTCTTCCCTGTGTAACCAATTGTTCTATTAGGATTTGTTGGTTGCTTGAAACATTGATGAGTTGCAGAGTATTGGCATGTTCTCCTACTGCTGCTACTTCAACCTGCAAAGACAAAAATAGAGGAGTCAGTGGTGTGGCATAAACTGTGTGGAACAGCAGTGAGTTGCTTTTTCTTTCTGTGCTTTTGGTCTCTTTATTCCCTTCCTTCATTTTCTCCCTATAGTTTATCATCTTGTTATCTTTACTCGAAGGTAGGGGCATTGCGATTTGTCGTTATTTAGGATTTGCTTTGCAGTCCTGTCCAAGTGATTGAAGTGCCGACATTCAAAAAATCCTTCCTCTAGGGCTAGGTTAGCGATGTGGTCGACCAGTTTGTTTCCTTCTCTAAATGTATGGGAAGTGTTCAGTGTAAGCTCTTGTTTCATAAGAAAGATTTCTTCTGTTTGGTCAATTATACACCAAGGGGGTTTCCATTTGCCATTAATAATGTTGCTTAGTAGCATGGAGTCAGTCTGCAACCAAATTTGCATGTAGCCATGGGATATGTAGTATCTTAAGGCTTCCTTGATAGCTGCTGCTTCCGCTTCTGTGTTGGTTCCTTCTTGTATCTCAGTGCCCATTGCATATATGAGGTCACCATTCTCATTTCTCAGAGAGTAGCTGATGGAGCTTCTTCCTGGATTTCCTTTTGATGTTCCATCTGTGTTAACCTTTATCCACCCCGGTTTTGGGAGTTCCCATATCACTTTGTTGTATGTTGTTTTGGGATTGTAAATTTCAAGCTTGTGGAGTAGCTCACTCCATTTGTGTGGAGCGTCAAAACCTGGTTTTTTGGTGTTTACTAGAGCTTGGATTGTAGTGGATATTTGGTATATGACTCTGCCAGTTGTTATTGGTTCACCATGTCTGATACTATTTCTTCTTTTCCAGAGCTCCCAGACTATGCAGGATGGTAGTGCTTGCAGCACTATTTTGATTCTATTGATTGTTTGAGCTGTCCAGCATTTCATTATTGCTTGTTGGAATGTCAGACCTTCTATTGCAATTCCTGCTCTCTGTAGGAAATATTTCCATACCTTGTTGGCTGTGCAGGAGTCAAAGAAAAGGTGTGTCATGGTTTCCTCCTTTGGATCAGTGCAACACCAATATTTCGAAGGTAGGTTATATCCCCACCTTTTCAAGAAATCATCTAATGGGAGTTTGGCCTTCCATATTCTCCACATAAAGAAAGCAATTTTGAAGGGAAGTCCTTTGACCCATATCTTCTCGTATGCTTTCTTTGGATTTTCTCTTTTTCTGAGGTATTCCCACGCGGTTGTGACTGTGAAGCTGCCGTGGCTTTGTAGCATCCAGAAAGGTATGTCAAGTGATTGTTCCATGTTGGGTGCTCTTATTGTTGAAGTTATATGATCCACCAGGTCCTGTGGCAGTGTTTCTATTAACATCGAAGTGTTCCATTCATCATTTTGCAGGAAGTAATTTACATTCTGGATTGATTCATCAAATGGAATGTTTGGTGGCACTGTGTGGTATAGTGCTCCCAGCTTAGTCCAATTGTCATACCAAAATAATGATGACTCCATTTTGATTTGCCAGGCGATTTGATGTTCTATAATTTCTCTACACTCTAGCATCTTTTTCCAGGTTTGTGTGCCTCTGCTCCAGGGGACTATTACTGCGTTGTTTCTTTTGCAGTATTTCTGACTCATGTATGCACTCCAGAGACTTGGTTTAGTTATGAAATTCCACCAAATTTTGCAAAATAATGACTTTGACATGTCGTGAAGGGATCTGAAGCCTGCACCTCCTTCTTCATAAGGAAGACAAAGGTTATTCCATGAGGACCAGTGCCTGCTTTTTTTGCCAACTGTGTTGCTCCAGAAGAATTGCGCAAAGAGCTTGTGGAGAAGGTTGATCACTTGTTTTGGTGGATTGACTGCTGACAGTAGGTCAACAGGCATGCTTTGCAGAACATGTTTGATCAGGATGGCTCTTCCTCCAATTGAAAGCAATTTGCCTTTCCAAGACTGAAGTCTGTCCTGTACCTTGTTTATTATCTGTTGATAGTATGCAATCCTTTTTCTGGAGTAAAACATTGGGCATCCCAGGTAGGTGAATGGGAAATCCTGTTTTTCGATGCCTGTGATTCTTTCCACTTTTGAGATTACTGCATTTTTGGCCGTATGGTGCAGGTAGATAGCAGATTTGCTTTTATTAATGAGTTGGCCAGATGCTGTCTCATAAGCATTTAGAACCTCCATTATCAGTGTTAGAGAAGCGGCATCCGAGGATGTGAAGATGATCATATCATCTGCATATGCCAGATGATTGATCTTTGGGCTCCTTCTGGGCATTCCAAAACCTTTGAAATGAGGGTTGTGATGCAGGGAATTCAGGCCTTTTGATAGGGCTTCAGCTGCCATGATGAAGAGTGTCGGGGATAGTGGATCCCCCTGTTTGATTCCCCTTGTTGATTTGAAGAATCCTTGGGGTTGGCCGTTGATAAGTATAGAATACCAGTTGTTGCTCATGATATCAAAAATCATTCTGATGAGAATTTCATTAAAGCCCATTTTCCTCAGAGTTTGGTCATGAATCGCCATGATATTCGATCGAAGGCTTTGGTCATGTCCAGTTTGATTA
This sequence comes from Nicotiana obtusifolia, assembly GCA_002018475.1. NCBI lineage: Eukaryota > Viridiplantae > Streptophyta > Magnoliopsida > Solanales > Solanaceae > Nicotiana > Nicotiana obtusifolia. The sequence goes on along the minus strand of MCJB01052833.1, from coordinate 18,370 downwards.
CCGCATTGGGCCCAGCTTTTGTTCTTGGCCCCATGTCAGTAATGATCTCCTGAGCCAGAAGGACATTTTCAATTATGGTTCTGTTTTTAAGAAAACCTGCTTGTTCCTGAGATATGAGAGTTGGCAGTGTGTTCAGGAGTCTGTCGTGTAGTATTCTGGAGAAGATTTTGTTGACGAAATTATTGAGACTTATGGGTCGCAGGTCAGAGAAAGTTTCTGTCACCTTCCTTTTGGGTATGAGAATCAAATTTGTATGAGTTACAAATTGGGAAGTTCTCTTCCATTGAAGAAGGCAGCAACCATGTTTTGAATGTCGTCCTTAATGATTTCCCAACATGATTGGTAGAAAAGGCAGTTCGTGTATTTATTAACCTGGATCCTCCAGTGTTTACTGGGTCAGACCCCAAAGAGGACCCACAAGCTTTTATTGATCAGATACACCGCACACTGCAGGTTATGCATGTTAGTGATACAGAGGCAGTAGAGTTGGCTTCTTATCGGCTATGAGATTTAGTAGTCTCCTGGTATGATAGTTGGGAGAGATCCAGGGGTCCAAATGCTCCCCCACCGGTGTGGAATGAATTTTCTGAAGCATTCCTTCGTCACTACCTACCAATCGAGGTACGACGGGCTAGAGCTGACAGATTCTTGAACCTTCAGCAAGGCACTATGAGCGTACGAGAGTACAACATGCAGTTTGACTCCTTAGCGAGGTATGCTCCCCACATGGTAGCCGAGATGGGCGATAGGATCCATCTGTTTGTGAACGGATTGGGACCCCATTTGATAAACGAGTGCACTACGGCATCCTTGATAAAGGGCATGGATATTTCTCGTATCCAGGCTTATGCCCAGACGTTAGAGGAACGTATGCGCTAGCAAAGGGTAGATAGAGAGCAGGAAAGGGACCAGCATAAAAGGTCACGAGTGGCAGGGTACTCTGGTGATTCTAGGGGTGGTGTAAGACCCCATTTCTCGAGGAGTTCGGCACCACCTGCATCTAGTGCCCCTCGACAGTTTCGGAACCCGCGAGCATCAGGCTCGCCACATCACAGGGCTACCAGTCAGATGAGATCCTCTATGCCTCGCTGTGAGCAGTGCGGCAAGACCCACTTTGGACCTTGCCATCTGGGTTCAGATGGATGTTATTACTGTGGGCAGCCCGGTCACATGATGCGTGACTGTCCTCACAGGAGGGATGGTGGCATGGCTTACCAGACTGGGTCCACAGCTGGTTCTTCGTTATCTATTCGACCTCCAGTACGGGGTCCACAGCAGCCAGCAGTTCGTGGCAGGGGCAGCGGCGCAATGCCAGGCCCAAGCGGTGTTCAAACCGCATATATGCTCTAGCAGGCCGGCAGGACCTTGAGTTATCCCCAGATGTTGTTACAGGTATATTATCAGTGCTTTCCCATGATGTGTATGCATTGATTGATCCCGGATCCACGCTGTCTTACGTTACACCCCTTGTGGCCGATAAATTTGATGTTGCACCCGAGTTACTAAACAAGCCCTTTGTGGTGTCCACTCCTATCGGAGATTCTGTGATTGCCAGGAAGGTGTATAAGGGTTGCACTGTGACGGTTTGCAATCGTCCAACCTCGGCAGATTTAATCGAGTTAGAAATGCTTGATTTTGATGTGATAATGGGAATGGACTGGTTGGTATCGTGTTATGCCAGTGTTGATTGTCACACCAAGGTGGTGAGATTTCAATTCCCTGATGAACCTGTCCTCGAATGGGAGGGGAACGTTGCTACACCTAAAGGTAGGTTTATTTCCTACCTCAAGGCAAGCAAGAAGATCTCTAAAGGCTCTATCTATCACCTTGTTCGCGTCAGGGACGCGGAGGCGAAGTCGCCTATCTTACAGACTATTCCGGTGGTCAATGAATTTCCGGATGTCTTTCCTGGTGAGCTTCCAGGTCTTCCTCCTGAAAGGGAAATCGAGTTTGGCATCGATGTGTTGCCCGATACTCATCCAATCTCTATTCCTCCATATAGAATGGCCCCAGCAGAATTGAGGGAGTTGAAAGCACAGTTGAAAGATTTACTGGATAAAGGCTTCATTAGGCCTAGCACTTCACCTTGGGGTGCGCCAGTCCTATTTGTACGGAAGAAAGACGGATCACTACGCATGTGTATTGATTATCGTCAGTTGAATAAGGTCACCATAAAGAATAAATATCCACTTCCCAGGATTGATGACCTATTCGACCAGCTCCAGGGAGCCAAATATTTCTCAAAAATTGACCTGCGTTCTGGATATTTTCAATTAAGGGTCAAGGAGAAAGACATTCCGAAAACAGCTTTCCGAACTAGATACGGACATTTTGAATTTCTAGTGATGTCGTTCGGGCTAACAAACGCCCCAGCTGCTTTTATGGATCTCATGAACACAGTATTCAGGCCTTATCTCGATGTGTTCATAGTTGTATTCATTGATGATATCTTGGTGCATTCCCGCTCAGAGGCGGAGCATGTGAGTCACTTGCGAATAGCATTGCAGACTCTTCGGGATCACAGGCTATACGCAAAGCTCACCAAATGTGAGTTCTAGCTGAACTCGGTGGCATTCTTAGGCCATGTCATATCCGATGAGGGTGTTAGTGTCGATACTCAAAAGATCGACGCAGTTAAGAATTGGCCAAGGCCCACTACACCATCAGAAGTCCGTAGTTTCTTGGGATTGGCAGGTTATTACAGGCGGTTTGTAGAAGGATTCTCTTCTATATCCGCGCCATTAACTAAGCTGACCCAGAAAGCCACCAAGTTTCAATGGACAGATAGTTGTGAGCGGAGCTTTCAAGAGCTGAAAGACCGATTAACATCAGCTCCAGTTCTTACTCTTCCCGAAGGAACTGAAGGCTATGTTATGTACTGCGATGCCTCTGGCATAGGCTTGGGGTGTGTGTTGATGCAGCATGGGAAGGTGATTGCTTATGCTTTGAGACAGTTGAAGAAGCATGAGAAGAATTACCCGACCCATGACCTAGAATTGGCTGCTGGGGTACATACCTTGAAAACATGGCGACATTACCTATATGGCGTCCATGTCGATATCTACACAGACCAAAAAAGCTTGCAATACATATTCAGTCAGAAGGAGTTAAATCTGAGGCAATGGCATTGGCTCGAATTACTAAAGGACTACGACGTTGAAATATTGTNATGACAAGCCTTATAGATAATAAGGAAAGTTAGATGAAGGGTACGCCAACGCCCGTTGGGTAGGGTCCGGTGCCAGTCGCGGCCCTCCGGCTTGGGTCGTGACAAGACTGACCTCCGCTCCGGTTCTTACTCTTCCCGAAGGAACTGAAGGCTATGTTGTATACTGCGATGCCTCTGGCATAGGTTTGGGATGTGTGTTGATGCAGCATGGGAAGGTAATTGCTTATGCTTCGAGACAGTTGAAGAAGCATGAGAAGAATTACCTGACCCATGACTTAGTATTGGCCGCTGTGGTACATGCCTTGAAGACATGGCGACATTACCTATATGGCGTCCATGTCGATATCTAAACAGACCACAAAAGCTTACAATACATATTCAGTCAGAAGGAGTTAAATCTGAGGCAACGACGTTGGCTCGAATTACTAAAGGACTACGACGTTGAAATATTGTATCATCCGGGCAAGGCCAATGTGGTGGCAGACGCCCTCAGTCGTAAGTCAATGGGAAGTTTGGCACACATTGAGGCAAGCAAACGGAGTTTAACCAAGGAACTCCATCAGCTAGCCAGCATGAGAGTCAAATTGCTAGACTCCGATGGTGAAGGTGTGGTTGTACACAACACCTCTGAATCCTCTCTTGTAGCTGAGGTAAAGGCACGGCAAAATGAAGATCCCGCCTTGAGGAAATTGAGAGAAGGCATCCAGCAAGGTAGAATCTCAAATTTTGAGATCGCAGGAGATGGAACCTTGAGGTGTCAAGGTCGATTGTGTGTGCCTGATGTAGCAGGATTGCGGGAAAGGATTATGAGGGAAATTCACCAATCCAGATATTCCATCCATCCTAGCTCAACCAAAATGTATCATGACACCAAGGAGCAGTATTGGTGGGATGGAATGAAGAAGTCAATAGCAGAATTTGTAGCACAATGTCCAAATTGCCAACAGGTGAAAACAGAACATCAAAAACCTGGTGGACTGCTACAAGACATAGAAATCCCGACATGGAAGTGGGAGGTAATTAACATGGATTTCATTGTTGGATTACCTCGCTCCAGTCGCATGTTCGACTCCATCTGGGTGATAGTGGATTGATTAACTAAATGTGCCCATTTCCTACCAGTTAGGACAACCTACACAGCTGAAGATTATGCAAAGCTATATATCAAGGAAATCGTTAGACTTCATGGGGTGCCAATGTCCATTATATCGGACAGAGGAGCCCAATTCATAGCTAACTTCTGGAAATCCTTCCAGAAAGGTTTGCGTAGACAGGTAAATCTCAGCACAGCTTTTCACCCACAGACTGATGGGCAAGCTGAGCGTACCATTCAAACACTGGAAGACATGTTGCGAGCATGTGTGTTAGATTTCAAAGGAAGTTGGGATGACCACCTTCCACTGATAGAGTTTGCATATAACAACAGCTATCACTCCAGCATAAAAATGGCCCCATACGAGGCATTGTACGGGAGAAAGTGTAGATCACCGATTGGATGGTTCGAAGTGGGTGAAACTGAATTATATGGCCCAGATTTGGTTCACCAAGCAGCTGAAAAAGTAAAAATAATACAGGGACGATTGAAGACTGCACAAAGCAGGCAAAAGTCGTATTCCGACGTTCGGCGTCGTGATTTAGAATTTCAGGTTGGTGACTGGGTGTTCCTGAAAGTCTCGCCAATGAAAGGAGTCATGCGTTTCGGGAAAAAGGGTAAATTAAGCCCCAGATACATTGGTCCTTATCAAGTCCTCCACCGAATTGGAAAAGCTCCCTACAAGTTGCAACTGCCATCCGAAATGGATTTTGTCCATCCGGTATTCCATGTGTCCATGTTAAGGAAGTGTATCGGAGACCCTTCCCTGGTCGTCCCTATCCAAGACATCCAAATCACCGAGGACCTAACATATGAGGAAATGCCAGTGGCCATATTGGATCGGCAGGTCCGCAGGCTAAGAACGAAAGATGTGGCTTCAATAAAGGTGTTGTGGAGAAATAAGAATGTGGAAGGAATGACATGGGAAGCGGAAGAAGAGATGAAAGCCAAATACCCATAATTACCTTTTATTTAATGATGAAATATAATGGCGGCCGAACGAAGCCTTGAAAGCTAGGACCCCTCCCCCTGTAACATTATTATTCTTATATCTATACATTCGGGGACGAATGTTCCCAGGGGGGGAGAATGTTACATCCCATACAATTCATTCACTTAATTAGGCTTAAGGGGGTAGTTACGTAAAAAGAACCAAGAACCCGGAAAATGGTCTAAAAATTTGAAAGGAAACAAAGTAGTAAAATGCGGTCAAAATGCGGACCGCAGAAGACAAATGCGACTGCAGAATTGACAGGTTCCATCGCAAGTGGAACAGAACCCTGGGCTGGGGGATTGTCAAAAATGCGACCCAAAATGCGATCGCAGAATGAACATTCCCCATCGTAGAGTGAGGCAGAACACTGGGCTGAACTGATGTCCGAAATGCGACCAGAATGCGATCGCATTTTGGAAATGCGAACTGCATTTCTGGCCCTTCTGCATCGCATAGTGCGACAGATTTTCTAGGGCAGAATCTGCGACCAAAATGCGGACCGCATACCCTGTCTGCGACGGGTATGCGATCGCATTTTGGACATTCTCAGGTCCGTGGCTTTTTACTCCTAGACCTATATAAGGGACCCCAAACCCGTCCCTTCCTCATTTTTCTGATTCCCAGCAAGAGTGAAAGGCCCCCAAAGACTTCTCTCAAGTCATAGCATCAAAGCCACCAAATTCCCTTCTTCCAAATCCTCGGTTGAAGGTTAACGGGAGTAAACAAAGGAATTGAAGAACGTAGAGGGTCAATAGCTGAATCACTGCTCCTTCTACAAACCCCATTTGTGGACAAAGACCTATAAATTGAAGGAATCAAGGAAGGAGGCTGAATAATTCGCATGCAAGGTAAGTTACTACTCCCTTTCATGTGGTTTTCCCCAAACGTTCATGGTAGGTGGGATATGTGCGTATGGAACTTAAAATAGAAATAGGAGCTGCAGAGTCAAATAAACTAAGTTAAACAAAAATGAATCATGAACATTGTGGGTTGTAAATAGGTTGCATGTGCTGTACATACCCTTAATGAAGTTTAGGGGAAGAAGGAGTGTAGAGAATCACTACATGAAATTTGGGAATTTTGGTTGATAATGGCTATCAAGCGTAGTAAGTAACCGTTAAGCTATTCTTTAATTGTAGATTAAAGAATTGTGACAAATTGCGTAGTCGAGAGCCGACGCAATAAGCGCCAGGTATGTAAGACTATACCGTCCTTTCTTTTGCACGATTCCTATTGAGTACAATGCTACAAATGAGCCCCAAAGATTACTCTACTCTTAGAAGCTAGTATTGTGTATGTTGTTCTCCCCTTTTGGGAAAGATTATCCTTGCTTCGTAGTAATAATGTCGATGGAAGTCTTTGAGTCCTATAATTATGTCGATAAAAGATGTTGTTAATTATATGAGCAAGAAGGGTAATGAATGTAACAAGTCTGTAAGTAAGTTTGCAGTATATGATGTGAATGAATATATATATGTGTGTGCTTGATTGAGATGTTGTGACCGAGCCTAATAATGGCCGGGTAGTTATGACCGAGCCTAGCATGGCCGGGTATGAGCCCACAGAGGCATATGTTATTGTGACAGAGCCTAATAATGGCCGGGTAGTTGTGACCGAGCCTAGAAATGGCCGGGTATGATTATGAGCCCCATAGAGGAATGTGTGTGAATCTATGAAGTAGCGATTATGTAAACGGTTACGGTAACAATTAATGAATATGAAAATGGCAAGCCCGCAGCGGCACAGGTGTTGGGCCTAAAGTAACGGTAAGTAATGTGACCGGTACAGCAAACGTATATGAAACTGGCAAGCCTTGTAAGGGAGAAAATATATCTCTGTAATGATGGAAATGGGTGTTAAAATGATAACGTTATGGTTAGCTGCCCTCAGAGGCAATTCCGTCGTTATGAGTTGTCTGTTTTTACCCTAATGCCTATATTACTATTCTTATATTGTGTTCCCGTCTTACATATTCAGTACATTTTCCGTACTGACATCCTTTACTTTGTGGATGCTGCATATCGTGCTGCAGGTCCTAATAGATTGGCAGACGGAGCTCCCCCACCGTAGTAGGTCACCAGTTCAGCAAGCATAGTAAGATTCATCTTTCGGACTTGCTATAATTGGATATGCACTTTGTGTAGATATTTTGGACATGTCGGGGCCCTGTTCCGATATAGGATGTTTTGTGTTTATTTTCATAGAGGCTCATTAGACAAATGTCAGTCGTATGTGGACAGTTGTTGGGTGTGTATATTTGTAAACCTTATGTGTAAAGTATGTTAATACGCTTCCACGGATTTGTATATGTAAATGTATGTACACGGAGTATGTCTCCGGTAGTGATGCAAATTTATGACCTTCTTGTTTAAAATGATAAGCAAAAAGAGAAAGAAGGAAAGCAGATACGAGGGGTTCGCCGGTACTCTGCGAGCAGGGTCCGGTGCCTGGTCGCGGCCCCCTAGGTTGGGTCGTGACTCCTATAATATCCTGCTAGCCCTAGAAAGCTGTGGACTTCTGACGGTGTTGTCGGTTTTGGCCAACTCTTCACTGCATCGATCTTTTGGGTGTCCACACTAATACCCTCGTCAGATATCACATGGCCTAGGAATGCAACCGAGTTCAGCCAGAATTCACATTTGGAGAACTTCGCATATAACTTGCGATCCCGAAGGGTCTGTAATACAATCCGCAAGTGGCCCGTATGTTCTGCCTCTGAATGAGAATACACCAGAATATCATCAATGAATACAACTACGAACACATCAAAATAGGGCCTGAATACAGTACTCATGAGGTCCATAAAAGCTGCCGCGACATTTGTTAGCCCGAACGACATTACTAAGAACTCAAAATGCCTATATCTTGTCCGGAAGGCTGTTTTTGGAATATCCTTCTCCTTGACCCTCACCTCATAATACCTTGAACGTAGGTAAATCTTGGAAAAATATTTGGCACCCTGAAGTTGGTCAAACAGGTCGTCAATTCTTGGAAGTGAATACTTGTTCTTTATAGTAACCTTATTCAACTGTCGATTATCAATACAAATCCTCAACGATTCATTTTTCTTTCGCACAAACAAGACTGGCGTACCCCAAGGTGATGTGCTAGGCCTAATAAAGTCCTTATCCAGCAAATCTTTTAATTGCAACTTCAACTCTCGCAATTCTGTTGGGGCCATTTGTATGAAGGGAAAGAGATCAGTTGAGTATCAGGCAACACATCAATGCCGAACTCAATCTCCCTTTCAGGAGGAAGACCTGGGAGTTCATCTGGAAAAACATCCGGAAATTCATTGACCACTGGGATTGATCGTAAAGTAGGTGACTTCACCTCCATGTCCATAACGCAAACGAGATGATAGATGTAACCCATTGAAATCATCTTCCTTGCCTTAAGGAAGGAAATAAACCTAGCTTTCGGCGTAGCAATGTTCCCCTTCCCTTCAATGATGGGTTCACCAGGAAATTGAAATCTAACCATCTTTGCGCGACAGTCAGCATTTGCATAACATGAAGCCAACCAATCCATTCCCATTATTACATCGAAATCAACCATTTCTAACTCAAATAAATCTTCCAAGGTTTGACGACTACAAATCGTCACAGTGCAACCTCTGTATACCCGTTTGGATATCACAGAATCTCCTATTGGAGTAGATACCGCAAATGGTTTGCTTATTAATTCAGGTTCGACATCAAACTTATCAGCTACAAGGGGTGTAACATATGATAATGTAGACCCAGGATCAATCAACACATATACATCATAAGAAAGCACTGATAATATACCTGTAACAACATCTGGAGATGACTCAAGATCCTGTCGACCTGCTAGAGCATATATTCGATTATGAATATCACTCAAACTCGGTACTGCACCTTTACCTCTACCACAACCTACTGGCTGCTGAAAACCCCGTGTTGGAAGTCGAATTGATGAGGAAGAACCAGACACAGATCCAGTCGGCTGAGCCATAACACCACCTCCTCTGCTAGGACAATCCCGCATCATATGGCCAGGCTGTAGGCAAGAATAACATGCATTAGAACCTCGACGGCATAGTCCAGAATATGCCCTGCCGCATTGATCACAATGTGGTGTTAGGGGTCTCGTCTGACTGGTATCCCTGTGATGTTGCGAGCCTGATGCTCGCGAACTCTGACCTGGACCCGAATAGGTAAGTTGATTATATCGAGGTCTCTGAAACTGTGGAGGGGCACTAGTTACAGATGGTGCCAAACTCCTCGAAGATTGGGGCCTGACATTACCTCCAAAGCCACTAGAATATCCTGCAAACCTCGTCCTCTTATGCTGGCCCCTGTCCTGCTCCCTGTCTGCTCTTTGTTGGCGTGTACGCTCCTCTAATTTCTGGGCATAAGCCTGAATACGGGAAATATCCATGCACTCTATCAAAGATGCCGTCGTGCACTCATTTATCAGATGTGGTCCCAATCCGTTCACAAACAAATGAACCCTATCACCCATCTCGACCACCATATGGGGACCATACCTTGCCAAAGAATCAAACTGCATACTGTACTCTCGCACACTCATATTACCATGTTTAAGGTTCAAGAATTTATCAGCTCTAGCTCGTCGTACCTCCACTGGCAGGTAGTGACGAAGAAATGCCTCAAAAAATTCCTTCCACACAGGTGGGGAAGCATTTGGCCCCCTGGATCTTTCCCAACTGTCATACCAGAAAACTGCTAGATCCCGTAACCGGTAAGAGGCCAACTCTACTGCCTCCGTATCACTAACATGCATAACCCGCAGTGTGCGATGAATCTGATCAATAAAAGTCTGCGGGTCCTCCTTGGGGTCTGATCCGGTAACATTGGAGGATCCAAATTAATAAAGTCACGAACCCTTGCACTAACCGGTCTATCAGTAGCATCGGTATTCTGCCTTTAAGTCTGAGAAGCTGCCAAGCTAGTCAGCAACTGTACTGCAATTCGCAAGTCCTGGTCTGTTGTACCAGATAAAGAAACTGGGGAAGCTGGGTGGCTTCTAATATTCTCCGGGGAAGGAGGAGTAGATGAGGTTCGAGATGGCATCTCACTCTGAGGCTCACTTTGGCCTTCTCTGGCTTGGGGCACCTGACTGGTACCCTCTCCTGCATCTGTACCAAGCCGTCTACTACTTGTTTGCTTCGTAGTCGAAGGCATCGCTGAAGGAAAAGAGGGCGAATATTTGAGACGAACACTTACGATTCAACTCTATGCACGATCTAGATTTAGAAAGAAGGTAACAATCCTAAATGTCAGGCAGCCTCCTGATTATAAATGTGGCGCGCTACACACCCATAATCAGGACTCTACCAGACACGGCTCATATACAATCCCTAGGACACGACCTGCTCTAATACCAAGTTTGTCACGACCCAAGCCGGAGGGCCGCGACTGGCACCCGGTCCCTTGTTACAACCCATAAATTCATATGTTAGATTTCGTGGTAAGATAGTTTACATATAAGAAACCTAAGAACCGGAAAAGAGTAAAAAGACAAGAAAAAGGACAACAGGTGTCGCAAAGTATGGAATGCTATCGCATAACCCACATGCGAGCCGCATTTTTCATGCTGCTCGCATGAAAAATGCGTCGTCTATGCTATCGCATTTATGATATGCAGACCGCATATTTTACATAATGCACCGCAAACTAGAATAGATTTCTAGGCTGAAATCTGTGTCAGAAATGCGGCCAGTATGCGACCGCATACTGGAAATGCAAGCCGCAAATCTGTCCTTCTGTGTCGCAGAGCGTGACTAATTTCTGGGCTATGTTTCGCGTCCAAAATGCGAACCGCATATTGATTATGCGACAAAAATGCTATAGCAAACCTGTAGGCGTCAGACGAGTGTGTCACTTATTAACCGACCTATAAAAGGGGTCCAACCAAGTTCTTTCTTCATTTTCTGAAACTCAAACACAGAAGAAGACCCCCTGCGACCCTTTCTCAAGTCCCACACAACTTCAACCAATTTCTTCATTTCCTCTCTTGAACTTGTTCCTTTGTTTGATCGAACAGTTTGCAAGACCATTGTTGTCTTGAGGGTTGTTCGTATAGTATAGGTACTCCGTGACTTCAGCAAGAAGGTAAGTAGACTAGTTCCTACTTGTTGTCTTGATAGTTCATTGAGCGTCTTACTTCTATCTTTTGTTTTTTTGTTTCCGCTTTTTATATTGCATCAGTTGGTATCAGAGCTTGGAAAGGGTTTGTTCTTACAAGCCCAATCCTGTTCTTCGTGCCTTAGTTTAGGTTCTATCTTTAATTTCGTTTTTGATTTATAAAAAAAAAACGTGAAAAAAAAAGAGAGGAAAGAAAAACCGAAAATTGTTGTTGGTTGAAGTCGTTAAATCATCTAGGGATTGAAGTCTTGAAGATAGATTGCTAAAGAAACGTTCTTGAACCGATTCGTGAAGTTCTTGATCGTTAGAAACCGATAATCTTGAAATCTTGAAACTCTAGTTGAAATTCTTGAAGGTGCACGATTGAATCTTTAAAATCTTGAAGTTCTTGGACTTAAAATTGAAGTTCTTGAAGAGTTTTACTTTGTTCTTGAAGAGGTTCGTGAATCCTCAAACGTTCCTAATGAGATTGCCTTGAATTCTTGAAGTTCTTGAACTTTAATTTGTTGTTCTTGAAGATTTTGGTTGAAAAACGTGGGAGAGGGCCTAAGAAGGGTTAGGGAGGCTGAATTTGAGGAGGAGAATAGGAAACTCTAATTCTAGTCTAAGAAGGAAACAAATCCCAATCCAAAAGGGAGAAGTTTCAAGGAGTTGAAATTCTATTTGGACAAGGAGAGGAGGGGCTAATTTGTGTTGGAAAAGGAATGGGGGGGGACCAAAAATCCTAAGGGCTAAGGAGAAAGGATTGGTCTTCTCCAAACTAATGTGGGAAAGCTTTTAAATTTTCCTTATCTCTTCAATTTCGAAATTGTTCTTAATTTCACTACTTCTAATTAGTAATCTTTGAGCTTGTAGGACCTCGTGCTAAAACTCAGAATTTCCACTTTCGTAGGTAATTCTTGGCTTCTTGTGCTCACTTAAAAAGGTGTCCGCCTATCGAGTCACATAACTTCACTCACCCCGAAGAAAACTATTGATCTTGTGAACTTGAAAGGTTGCTAAGGAACTTGGTCAATTAGAGGAAGCCAATTTGAAGACAAGTGTGAAATCCTACCCAAAAATTTGAGTGAACCCGAGAGTCATTCAAAAAGTGAGAGAGAGAATTTTAACTAACCTTAACAGATTCTCTAGTCTTGTTTCTTTTGCAGGTACATGGCTACAAAAGGAGAAAAGGTTGTGAACAGTATTACTTTAGCCGAGCTATGGGCTGAAGTAAAGGCACTTAGTATCCGAGTGGAGAATTTTTAAAGAACTACTTTTACTTGGAAGAATACCGGGGAAGGAACTAGTGATGGTTCTACCTTAAGACATGAACATGATTGTACTGTTTGTGAGGTAGAGAGTGACGAGGAGATTGAGGAAGATAAGGGAGCTGATTTGATCGAATGTGACGATGAGGGGGACAGAACACCAAATTGACTTTGTTCCGGGGTCACAAATTCTGAACAAACCCGCATATCGAAGCAATCCATAGGATACTAAGGAGTTGCAACGAAATGTGGATGAGTTATTGAGTAAGGGGCTAGTTTGAGAGAGTCTAAGACCGTGTTTCGTACCCGTGATCTTGGTTCCAAAGAAAGACGACACCTGGAGGATGTGTGTTGATTGCCGAGCCGTCAACAAGATAACGGTAAAGTATCGTCATCCTATCCCTAGGTTAGATGACATGGTAGATGAGTTATGTAGTTCAAGTGTGTTTTTTAAGATTGATCTTAGGTCCGGTTACCACCAAATCCGTATGAAACCGAGTGATGAGTGGAAAACTGCATTCAAGACCAAGTTTGGTCTATATGAATGGTTGGTGATGCCTTTTGGTCTCTCCAACGCACCTAGTACGTTCATGCGATTAATGAATCATGTGCTTAAACCGTTTCTTATTAAGTTTGTGGTTGTCTACTTTGATGATATCCTGATTTATAGTAGAAGTTTAAATGACCATGTTGATCACCTAAGGCAAGTGTTTGAAGTATTAAGAGCTGAAAAGTTATATGTTAATTACAATAAGCGTGCCTTTTGTGTAGAGAAAGTTGTATTTCTAGGATTTGTTGTAAGTGTTAATGGTGTTGAAGTAGATGCATCTAAGGTAGAAGCTATTAGGGATTGGCCTACTCCTACTACTGTTTCACATGTTAGAAGTTTCCATGGACTAGCAAGTTTTTACAGACAATTTGTTAAAGACTTTAGCACCATAGCAGCACCGCTCACAGAGTTGGTGAGAAAAGACACGCCTTTTGTGTGGGGGAAGCCGCAAGAGGGTGCCTTCCAAGAGTTGAAACGTAGGCTTAGTTCTGCCCCATTGTTACAATTACCTGATTTTAGTAAGGCGTTTGAAACTGAGTGTGACGCCTCAGGGGTGGGAATTGGAGGTGTTCTTATGCAAGATGGGAAGCCTATTGCCTATTTTAGTGAGAAGTTAAAGGGGGCTGCCTTGAATTACTCTACATACGACAAAGAGTTGTATGCCCTCGTAAGAGCTTTAGCTCATTGGCAACATTACCTATGGCCTAAGGAATTCGTAATTAGGAGTGATCACGAGTCCCTCAAACATCTTAGGGGTCAAGAGAAGCTAAATAAACGACATGC